>NW_019775694.1:37362-125237 GCF_001039355.2 Lingula anatina | reverse complement strand
TTGAAGAAAACCCTATTTTGGACACTGCTGCCAGGATAACGATTAAGGGAAAACCATGTTACTTATGATAATCAACCTTACTGAAAAGACTAAAGTGCAGCTTGTGTTGGAAAACCATTGTAATTGTTTTCTGTTTTGAAAGCAATGCAGTAGAGTGCTATTTGGTGCAATAAATGTATATGGATAGTAGGCAGTTAATTCAGGGTTATAAAGTAATTTGCTTAATTCATTTTCAAGTTATTTCAGGGTTATAAAATAATTTGCTTAATTAATTTTCAAGTGGCCATTAAATGAGATTACATAAACACACATTGAGATTTCATTGTAAAGTCCCATAGGTTTAGCTCTCTTAACTGTGTCACATAATTAGGAATCGATGATTATTATGCAGGTAAATGTCATTTAATATTGAAAATAAGTTTACAAAAGAAAAATTTTGTGTAACGCTTACATTAATGTTAAGATGAATAACAGTGCCTTATTATTCTCAAACTCAATAGGGTTATTCATATCATGTTAGTAATTGTACAGCTAGATTAAAAGTTTGAATAGCAGCTTTATTGGTATTTTTTGTTGTTTTATTTTACATTTTCTTTTAATTTTTTTTTCAAACACTAGCATCTTCAAGATGACACTTTCAACTGTCATCCACCAGAAGCGCTGTGTATTTTGTTTTTCCACATTAGCAGTTGTGTTGGTTTTTATGTCTTTAAACATTGTGTAATATTATTTTATGCACTGTCATCATTTTTCACATATAGGGATTTTCATTATGTGAATTTGAAGTCTCACATATGGTCCTGAAACTGAATCTTATTGACCATGTTATTCTGTTGTATATATTTTTGAAATTTTTATCTTTTACCTACTGGCATTTTCAGTGTGGGACTTATAACTCCCAAGGGTATGTAACAGTTCACTTTTATTGATACTACCTGTTGTGCAATATTTGCAACTTGACTTTACAGTTAAAGGGATAATAACTGTTCTTTTTTGGCAAATAATTTTTTTTCTAAAAAGTTTTTTTTGTTAAAATCTCTTAAGAAATTATTACAAAGTATAGCCACCTATGGAGGTCACATGGTCTGATGACAAGTTCAGATATCAGAATAATAGCTATGACTGCCCTTTTTGTGGTAAAACAAAATATATTATATTTCTGTGACTTGTTTACACTGTTTAAACTGAAGTTGGATGATTCATATCATGGTTATGCAGCTAGACTGAATTGAGCTTTAGTGGAATATTTTTGTAATTTTTTCTTTAATTTTTAATTTTTCAAACTGGCATTTTCAAGATGTGACTTATCACTCCCATCCACCAGGAGCCCTGTACTGTAACTTTGTAACACTTTCTGTATTTTTTTAACTTACAAGTATGATTATATATATATATATATATATATATATTTTTTTTTTTTTTTTTTGCTATATATTTGCAGTCATATATAATATTTTTATTTTAAATTATTAGACTGGAGGCCAAACACCAAGAAAAGATGGCGGAGCAGCCCCCACCACTACTGGGAAGACATCCAATGCTGCAAGCAGGTCGAAACCTAGGAAAAAATACAAGGTAATTATTGCCTCCAATTTCATCTGCATACCTCAGGTAAAGGCAGCAACAGCTTTCCCTGAAGTTGTCTTGTTAGACACTCAAATATTGGGTTCTTGGTCAGGGGCAGATTGAGGCCGTCCTCTGGGTCTTCTGACGGTTTTCTAATTTTTTCTATCAGAAGACCGTCAAAAATGGAAGATAGAATGGAAAATGAAAAATAATTTGGAAGACTGTCAGAAAATATCTTAGGATTCACTCCTGTTGGTAGTAGCTCTAAGTATAGCTTTTGTTTAAAGAATTTATTCCTGATATTCAGTCAGTTATCAATTTTAATTACTTTTTCAGTTGTGGAAGACTTCTAACCAGCACCTTAGTGAACAGCAGAGGAGAGAACAGGAAGAGGCAGAACACCAGGTAAACTGCATTCATTGGTTGTTAAGGTTTTGTTGATGTATGGTGGGAATAGGGGGTGGGGTGTGGGTGGATGGGGGTCACAGAACTGAGTTCCAAGAGGCCCTTTTGAAGCTGAAGAATATAAAATGTGTATGTGCATATGCACACACATATGTGTTTGAGTGTACTAGTATTAATCTATTAATAAAAAAAAAATCTTTTTGGACATTCTGTAATGATGCAGCTGTATGGTATTGCTTTTCACTGTCTTTGTTCTGTTGTTGGAATCAATGATGTTGTCAATTTACCATATTAAAGATGCATACAAAGTCAGTTTTTTGTCACAAAAACCAACCAAATGCCAGCATATAGTTTCAAGTAATATAACTAAGAGAATTACCAAAAGGCATTGTTTAATTATACCCGAAAATGATGTTTGAACAGATTTTTCTGCTGGCATTCTAAGCTGTATGTCAATGGGGCAGGAAAGTACGTCACGAAAGTAGGTTAAATTTACAGCCAAAAATTTAAAGAAAGGAGCAGTCTAAGGCTCTGTTCCCACAACTTTTAGATCGATCTATCACCGCGGGGAGTCTCACTAGATTACTGTCAGATAATCCCCCTTAAGTGTCCGTCCCCGCCTACTACAAGCTTTAAGGGGTGATTAACTTTCGTGTTCGCCCGGCTGACAGCTATTTAGCGTGAACCCCCAGGGAGTTAGGTTGATCCAATGTAGGTCGATCTAATCTATGAGAATGGGGTGTAAAGGTCTTTTATGGCTGATCGAGAGATCTATTCAGTTTATCCCTTGGCATGTCAAATTTATTTGAGTCATATAAGAATCTAGTAGAAGTGGTTTACATGTGTTACTTGGAATCCACGCTCCAGCGATGCTCGGTTCGTATGTACCTTTAAATTTGTTTCTCGTGCAGGCCATACAGAGGCTCAGCTTATTCTTCCCGGACATGCTGCGCAGCGTGACACGTCGCCGTAGATTCAGGAAGGTCTGCACGGAAGAGATGCCTTGGAGATGTCAGGTGAGTTAATGCCAGGTGTCAGTTGTTGGGTAACATGATGTCAGATGTCAAGATGCCAGGTGTTAGTTACTGGGTAACACTATGTCAGATGTCAAGATGCCATGTGTCAGATGTCAATAACATGATGTTGGATATCAAGATGCCAGGTGTCAGTTGTCAATAACATGCTCTCAGATGCCAGGTGACATTATTTAATTGGTCAAATTACAAGTTGTTGGGTGCAGTGGCATAAGTACTGAAAATGTCACAGCTCAGTTCACTTTTCAATATCATTTGTCTGTCAGATAGTTCACTTTTCAATATCATTTGTCTGTCAGATTTGTCTGTCTGTCAGATGAATAAAGATATATATATATATATATATATATATTTTTTTTTTTTGCTGACTAATATAAAAATGCACATTTGCCTTATAACAACAAATTTACTTGTCCATTATTTTTCATATGGGGCCATATCTGGTTAACATTGCAAAATATTCATGTTTCAGCTGAATATTCTCCAAGGGCTCAGTCATTTTGGGGTCTTCTTACACAAAGTGGAAACCAGAGAGGCAGTAATGGGCAATTACACTGATAACTTGTACAGGTGAGAAAAAAACTGTAAAATGTGAAATAAAGTCTTTTTTTTTTGTTGTTGTTGTTGTTGTTGGACATATTAACTGAAACTTGTATTAACATCACCTACCTCAAATATTTGCAAAACGAAAGAATATTTTTCATTCCTGGCACATCACAAATATTTGCAAAACCAAACAAGTTTTTTTTTTATCCCAAAGTGTCAGAATTATTTACAGACAACTATTTTTTAAACCACAGCAACTTTTGTGAAAAAATAAATAAATAAACAGATGTGGGGTATTCTGCATACATACACACCATACCTTAATGTTAGCAAATTGCATCATGTCTGGTTCAGATAATTTTTTCTCAAAGTTTACCCTTTGGTATAAGTCACATACAGCACTCAATAGTAAAGTATTTGCCCTATCCAACAGTGACTCACCCTCCCCAAATTATAATGGTATATCATATATACCTTATTGACCTGTGGCACAAGTACATGTATCTATTATATTTATATAATCATCATGGTATAACATTGGAATTCCCCAGTACCTCTTACCTGGACTTAGAGTGGTTCACACTAGACAGTGCCGGAACGGTTGTAGTGGGCTGGGATGGTGGCCCACCCAGAAAGGAGGACCAGTACTTCGGTCCCACCAGTGCCAGTAGGGGCGCACCGACGCGAACCACAACCCAGGAGTCTGTGGCAGTCGGGCAGTATGGACGGGACTATAACAACCCTACAAGATCCAGTGGAATTGAACTTGCTGCAGCAGCTGCAACTGGTAAAATGAATTTTAAAAAATTTGAAGAGATTTTCTTGCTTATCTTGTTTCATAATTATTCTGTATATCCAGAGGATATTAGTTTTGTAGAATTTCTCATTCCTAAAATATCAGTTGCTACTCATAAAATGATATGTACTGCCTCAATTAATTGTCAACAAACTACTCCTGTAGAACGTTCAGATCTTTTTTACTGAGGATACCAGAGTTTTGACCTTATTTGACCTCTTATTCAGGCCAGCCCCCTGCCCCAATGTTCCCTATTCCCATTGAGGAAGAGGACACCCCCAGAACCTACAGGTCTGATATAGACGACATGGGTATGCCAAGGATAGACAATGAGGCAGGTCTGCTCTCCCCTAAGGAGGCCATGGAAAGCCTGGACAGAACTTTTGACTACTTTAAAAAGGCAGTAGTAAGTCTACTTTCTCCATATTTTTTTGTCTGTTTTTCTTAATCATCATGTTTATCACCACTGCGGTTATTGTCAATGTTGAAGTGATACTCATCAAGAACAACACTTTTCTCATAGCTGTTGATCTTTACAATTAATAACAATATCATCATTATTATTATCATGAGCCTAAGATAATCACCATAATCAGCATTTTAGAAACAAAATCTGCATTCATTAATACATATACAACTCCTCCCCAGGGAGGCGAGATCGCTCACATAGATTGTAATGACCAGGTGTCTATTTGTTATATGTATGTAATGCACATAATTGTGAAGTCCACTGAACATATCTATTTGGAANTATAAAAATGCACATTTGCCTTATAACAACAAATTTACTTGTCCATTATTTTTCATATGGGGCCATATCTGGTTAACATTGCAAAATATTCATGTTTCAGCTGAATATTCTCCAAGGGCTCAGTCATTTTGGGGTCTTCTTACACAAAGTGGAAACCAGAGAGGCAGTAATGGGCAATTACACTGATAACTTGTACAGGTGAGAAAAAAACTGTAAAATGTGAAATAAAGTCTTTTTTTTTTGTTGTTGTTGTTGTTGTTGGACATATTAACTGAAACTTGTATTAACATCACCTACCTCAAATATTTGCAAAACGAAAGAATATTTTTCATTCCTGGCACATCACAAATATTTGCAAAACCAAACAAGTTTTTTTTTTATCCCAAAGTGTCAGAATTATTTACAGACAACTATTTTTTAAACCACAGCAACTTTTGTGAAAAAATAAATAAATAAACAGATGTGGGGTATTCTGCATACATACACACCATACCTTAATGTTAGCAAATTGCATCATGTCTGGTTCAGATAATTTTTTCTCAAAGTTTACCCTTTGGTATAAGTCACATACAGCACTCAATAGTAAAGTATTTGCCCTATCCAACAGTGACTCACCCTCCCCAAATTATAATGGTATATCATATATACCTTATTGACCTGTGGCACAAGTACATGTATCTATTATATTTATATAATCATCATGGTATAACATTGGAATTCCCCAGTACCTCTTACCTGGACTTAGAGTGGTTCACACTAGACAGTGCCGGAACGGTTGTAGTGGGCTGGGATGGTGGCCCACCCAGAAAGGAGGACCAGTACTTCGGTCCCACCAGTGCCAGTAGGGGCGCACCGACGCGAACCACAACCCAGGAGTCTGTGGCAGTCGGGCAGTATGGACGGGACTATAACAACCCTACAAGATCCAGTGGAATTGAACTTGCTGCAGCAGCTGCAACTGGTAAAATGAATTTTAAAAAATTTGAAGAGATTTTCTTGCTTATCTTGTTTCATAATTATTCTGTATATCCAGAGGATATTAGTTTTGTAGAATTTCTCATTCCTAAAATATCAGTTGCTACTCATAAAATGATATGTACTGCCTCAATTAATTGTCAACAAACTACTCCTGTAGAACGTTCAGATCTTTTTTACTGAGGATACCAGAGTTTTGACCTTATTTGACCTCTTATTCAGGCCAGCCCCCTGCCCCAATGTTCCCTATTCCCATTGAGGAAGAGGACACCCCCAGAACCTACAGGTCTGATATAGACGACATGGGTATGCCAAGGATAGACAATGAGGCAGGTCTGCTCTCCCCTAAGGAGGCCATGGAAAGCCTGGACAGAACTTTTGACTACTTTAAAAAGGCAGTAGTAAGTCTACTTTCTCCATATTTTTTTGTCTGTTTTTCTTAATCATCATGTTTATCACCACTGCGGTTATTGTCAATGTTGAAGTGATACTCATCAAGAACAACACTTTTCTCATAGCTGTTGATCTTTACAATTAATAACAATATCATTATTATTATTATCATGAGCCTAAGATAATCACCATAATCAGCATTTTAGAAACAAAATCTGCATTCATTAATACATATACAACTCCTCCCCAGGGAGGCGAGATCGCTTACATAGATTGTAATGACCAGGTGTCTATTTGTTATATGTATGTAATGCACATAATTGTGAAGTCCACTGAACATATCTATTTGGAATTTAGACTTAAAATAATTATGTTATTATGTATTATTATCAGTGTTTGCCTCTTAGGAAAATTAGTTGCTGGACCGAAAGTTCAGCCATCTTGAGAAGTAGCTGGCTCGAATGTCTGCCGAGTGGGAAAACTTCTCAGCCCATTCTGAAAGTTGTCAGCCCCGGGCAGACGGTCCAGCCTTAATTTCTAACACTGATTATTATGTATTCCTTAAATGACATTGCAAACAGCCAGCTATATCTTTGTACATGCACTAGTAGCAGATTTGCAAACTGGTTAAAAATATTGAAATAATAAGCACATCTTTTCTTAAAGGTTTTGTCCCATAGAGGTCAGCACTGGACCTTACTCCAGAACTCTTGTCGTGCTTTATGGAACTGCGCACACACTGCACTGATGCGCACACTATCTACCCGACAGCACGGAAGCAATGCAGGATCCCTGATTGGTATTGAACAGTTGCGGTCACTCTTGTGGCATCCTTTCTTCACTGCCACCGACTGCTTACTGGACATGCTGGAACAGATGCAGCTGGACAGGGAGAAACAGGCAGCCAAGGTAATATATTATATGTTTTAATGGACCTATGTTCTTCTCTCTCTCTCTCTCTTTATTCCTTAATGCACATTCCTTTTGCCCTTTTTTCTTCTCCCTTCCTTCTAATATTTCTTCACTGTCAGCAGGAGTTACTTTATTAAGACAAATTAGCAAAAAACAGGTGGCTACACTGCTATTTGAAGCAAAGGTACATTTGGAAATCTTTTTTCCCTAGGACATATCTTGTTTGATATTAGAAAAACTGGTTGTTCTTTCATATTTGCCAGTACACATCAATTTGGCTTTAATCAATTAACTTCAGCAAGTAAAATTTTCTTAAATATTGTCCCTGCTTCTCCCCCTAGGCCAAAAGCAAGGGCAAAGCACCAGATGAGGAGCCCACGTTTTTTGGCTTTCAACCAGAGGAAAAAGGTGGTGCCCATCTTAAGTTTGAATCCCCCTTGGATAACCTGAGTACAGTGGACGCTCGCTGGGTCAGGCGCATTGTGGAGAGGACCATAGAGATACTGTACCATGAGGGAAAGTGGGAGAGACTGGTAGATGTTGCCCTGAGGTTCAATGCATTGACAAAGTGAGTTCAGATTAGTTTTGTCATTGTTTGTGAATGCACAGAGTGAGTCCTCAACCTTTATGTAATTTTTTTTTTCCTTGAATGGAAAATTCAACTCCAAGTTCAAAAGCACATCTTGCTTAGCATTTCGCCAGTTTGTAAGTTAAAAAATGACAGATGATTGGGTACAGAAAGTTTTATATGCAGTACCTTAATCTTTTCTAAAAATGTGAAAAATTAGAAAAGAAAGAAGAAAAACATTTACTAAACTTGCCCTATACTTGGAAAAAATCAGAAAAAATTATTAAATTTCGCTAAAAGTGGCCTTTCATAAAAAAAGTGAATCACCACCCTATGTTTTCTATCTTATACAGTGACAGATATGCGGAGCAGGTCATCCCTCTCCTAGTGCAGGCACAACGACAGCTCCGTGACAGACTGGAGGAGATCAATGCACCATCCTACCCACAGGCGCACTTCCGTAAGATTCTGAAGGAGCTCGGGGGCACAATGACGGCCAAGGACTATGCTCAGATGCAGATCAGGGTAGAAGTCCAGAAAGACCAGTTGCCCGCCATCCACCCTGGGGCTCATATTGACCCTGAGGGTCACCAAGTGTATCAAGGTAGGGAAGTTTACTGTTACACAGCATATGAATATGCATGCATGCTCCCATGCGTATACCTGGTACATTTTCTAGTACTCATGTGCGAATACCATTGCATGTGCATATGCATCTCCTCTATCCCTAGTAGTGTTTTATGAGGGGTTCATCAGTGACCCAATTGACAAACAGAACCATTTATATTCAGGTATGAAACTAAATTCAGTATTAAAAAAATGATCAAAAATAGTACATTGCATGATAGCTCTCAGCCCCCCTTTTCCTCTTCCAGGTCTTTTTTTCTTCATAGTATCTCATCTTATCTGCTTTTTACTTGGCTCATATTTATATTCATGGATGTGTTTGGGGATGCACGATTGCACTACAAGCAGTTAGCATTACCTTCAAAGTGTTCTATAAAGAGATCATTTTTCTTTGAAAATTGTAGTGTCTTGTCCCAAGAGATGGAAAAAATTATTATGAGCAATTTTACAAGACTACCAACATAGGTGCAAGTTTAATAAATAACTTTATCCCAAACTTTTGCTGAAACTGATAGATCAGAATTCTACTTTATTATAAAATAAAATGAAATACTGCCCCTGTTTTATAACAAGGGAATAACATTCCAGGCCAGTGTATACTTTAAAATTTATCTAATCGGATTACTGTGTATTAATCTTGAACTACAGTAAGCCATAATTTTGGTTTAAAAGCTTAGAACAATGTTTGGCCAAGATTATTTTGTGGAATCAGGCTTGATGCCTGTAGATCTATATCTACTATTTATTTATTTGAATATTGATATTCCTGGAAGTATCTGATGATCTAAAGTTACAATAAGCTAAAATCTTTACAAGTAACATGGTATTACATTTTGCTATCTTAATGATGGATATAACGTAACAGTTTCAGGTAAACAGGCAGGTTTTGTAATTTCATTATGCTGATAGTTATATGGAAACTGTTCATCAATATGTGGGCGCTAGTTTATAAAGTTACTTAGTATTTATTTTGAATATCAATTTGAAAATTGGCCCATAATTGCATAATGCCAGGTTAAGTATAGCATATTCATTCCAAGTAATTAGAAAAAAATTTAAGATGTTTTTTTTTAGATATTTATTATTTATTTTTAGCCTGGTTCGATCTGTTTAGATCAAATAAGAACCATTCACAAAACAGTTCAACTTTGTCATTTGTTTTTGGCTTTGTTTATCATTTGTTCACAAACAAATGGAAATTTGAGTGAACATCGTGCATCATTCCATTCACAGTTCTCATTACACAGCAGATTAAGGCAATGTTCGAATAGGCTGCTTGGCTGTCCACTTTTCCATCTAGAGTATTGACTATTGAATGGAATGGACTGATCGGTGGACATCCACTTCCACTGGTCTTTGTAAATGGCCAGATTTTGATATCCACCTGTCCAGTAGTATACATTTGTGAGCACTGAAAAAAAGGAAAGATAAAAATAAGAAAATGTTTTGATTTGCCCAAGGTAAAAACTAAACTAAATTGCACACAGAAAATACACACAATGTTCCATAAATCAATTAGAATAAAACTCATGGCTTTCCTTATTTAATTTTCTTGACCCTAATTCTGACTGTTACAAATGGATTGAAAAATTATAGTTTCTTAGTGGATTGTTCAAAATATTAAATTTTTTTTAAATACATGTAAATAACTAAATCAATCAATAAATAATTGAATGGATGAATAAATGAAAAGATAAATGATTCAAAATAAATAAATAAAATCTGCTTAAAGCAATAATAACTCTTTGTTTCGGCCAAAAAATGAATTTTCCTGGAGTAAACAACAATTTTCCCATACTTACCAATGGTTAATGAATCCATTTTTACATTCAAAGTTAGTCCCTGGTTTTTTTCTAAAAAGTTTGGTTTTTTGTTAAAATCTCTTAAGAGATTTTAACAGAGTATAGCCATCAATGGTCTAAAGACAAGTTCAGATATCAGAATAAAAGCTATAACTGCTGTTTTTGTGGCAAAACAGAATAAATTATATTTCTATGAGTTATTCACAAGGTTTTTATTGTGAAATATAGATCTCATACGAAGAGTTATTATCCCTTTAAAAAGATTGGCTTTGATTTTTGAAAAGACTTCAAACCTGGCAAAGACTTGATTTGTTGATACAAGAAGCTGTCTTCACCATATGTTTCTATGGCAACCAAGTCTCCATCCATGTTTTGACAAATTTCTCTTGCCTCAGACCAAGTTTTAGGCAGTAAACCAATAAAATAGCAACTTGTCCCATACTGAAGCGGGTAATGTGGGTCACATGTACTGGAACCAGTTGAAACTGAAAAAAATGTAAAAGAAATATTATTATTCTCTAAAGTCAAATTTGGAAAAAAAGGTAGTGGAAGAAGGTATACTCTTATTGAGTTATACTTACAATTTTTATTTTATATATCATTCACATTGGTGGTTCCAAAGAATGAACCAAAAAATGGCATATTGATTAATTAAGTAAAACTTTTTTCTACCTAGTCTGACTGTCAGATTGGAAGACACAGTGAGTGTTTTCAGTTATGATAAGAAGAATTAAATTTCCCTGAAAATTTCAATATTTTCCTTTATCAACTTTATACACAGTAAACCACCCCAACAGATCAACGTTATGATCTATAAATTTTTTCTTCAGTTTGAAGTTTCTAAAAATTCACATCTTACATTTAGTTTGGTAATTTTAATTAAAATTACTCTTAAAAGAGTGAGATGTTTTCTCTATTCCATTAACCCCGTTTTACCATCAGATCAGGAAAAGAAGACAAAATGAATTCTTATTGAAAGGAGTAAAGTGCATGAGCTCAAACAAATTGATTTAAAAAGATACATTTTTACCCTCTGTCATAACTTGACCAATGGTTAGCAACAGCAACAACTCCTTACAATGCATTCTGAGAGTAATTAAGACTCAGCTTTCAAAGTGTGAACAGTCAAGATGCTCTCGCTGATCAATAATGAATACTGATTTACATTGTAAGTCTTGGCATTTTATAGATGTATGAAAATCAGCATGGGGTGCAAGTTTACGGAACTTGCATCAGTTTTAATGTCATTATGCTGAAGTAAGATATCCCATAAAAAAGTCGATTCATGCTACATTTCTTTGTGCCAAGATCTGCTTGGAACTGATAAGGTTATTTGATTAAGGAACTAGGAAATGTGTTTGTACAAATGCAAAACCCCAACCTCAATTTTTATGTAACACATACATCCTTGACATCACCATCTCTAAATAATACATAATTTCCTTGAACTGCCAAATCATATTCCCATTTTACATAAAATTCAATCAGTACCTTTTGTTTAAATTTTGCTCAAATCTACATGATGGGATTATTTTCACAAAATTTATCTTGTTTTTTTTTTTTTTTTTTTGCATTTTTTATATTTGCATGTATTTTGGTGACGTTCAACCCATAAATTCCATAACATTATTTGTTTTACTCCAAAATGAATAAAGCAGACTTCTTACAAAAAGTAGCATGATTGGATTATTTTTTTGAAAGTTATGGATTTTTTTCCCTGTATTTTGAATCTGTTTCTTTATACTTAATATTTGTTTAATGTCTGTTTATGTTTGTATACAAGACCGTACGTATCTATATATTCCGATCACTATGTGCCTGTCTTTGTTATCACTGCCTGACAAATCTCTTCTGTGCCCTTTTACTGCAAAGCCATATATTTGTTTTATTAAATAATTTATTCATGTTATATATATATATATATATATATATATATATATATATAATTTATTTAATAATTTAGTCATATTTATTTTGTCTTAAAGTTGAGATAGATTATCTCTTTCTCTCCTTATGAGTTTTAATATAATAAAAGAAATGATCAAAAATAGTACATTGAATAATAGCACTCTGCCCCCCTTTTCCATTCCAAGGTCTTTTATCTTCATCATGATTCATTTTATCCGCTTTTTTCAAAGTGTTTTATAAAGAGACCATTTTTCTTTGAAAGCTGCTGTGTGTCTTGTCCAATAGATAAAAAATTATTGTGACCCAATACTATGAGACTGCAGGTGCAAGTTTAATAAATAACTTTATCCCAAACTTTGGTCGAATCTGATAGATCAGAATTCTACTCTACTTTGACCCAAGATATTGCAGTTACTGTAGTAAAATAAAATGAAGTACTGCCCCAGGTTTGTAACAAGGAACTCTTGTTGCATAGCTAACATTCCAGGCCAATATATACTTTTATCTAATTGGATTACTATGTATTAATCTTGAACTGCAGTGAGCCAAAATTTTGCTTTAAAAGTTTATACCAATATTTGGCTAAGATTATTTTGTGGAATCAGCACCTGGTGGCTTGATGCCTGTAGATCTATATATATCTACGATTTATTTATTTGAAAAGGGTGATATTTCTGGAAGTATCTGATGATCCAAAGTTACAATAAGCTTAAATCTTTACAAGTAACACGGTGTTACATTTTGCTATCTTAATGATGGATATATGTAACAGTTTCAGGTAAACAGGCAGGTTTTGTAATTTCATTATGCTGATAGTTATATGGAAACCATTCATCAATATGTGGGCGCTGGTTTACAAAGTTACTTTGTATTTATTTTGAATATCAATTTGGAAATTGGCCCATAAACCCATAATGCCAGGTTAAGTATAGCATATTCATTCCAACTAATGAGAAAAAAATTCAGATGTTTTTTTTAGATATTTATTATTTATTTTAAGTCTGGTTCGATCTGTTTAGATCAAATAAGAACCATTCACAAAACAGTTCAACTTTGTCATTTGTTTTTGGCTTTGTTTATCATTTGTTCACAAACAAATGGAAATTTTTGTGAACATCGTACATCGTGCCATTCACAGTTCTCATGACACCACAGACAAAGGCAACGTTCGTCGGGGAGGCGGTTTGGCTGTCCACTTTCCCATCTAGAGTATTGACTATTGTATGGAATGGACTGACCAGTAGACATCCACTCCCATTGGTAATTGTTATCGGGGTCAGTTTGATATCCACCTGTCCAATAGCGTCCATTTGTGAGCACTGAAAAAAAGGAAAGATAAAAATAAGAAAATGTTTTAATTTGCATAAGGCAAAAACTAAACTCATCTATATTGCACACAGAAAATGCGCACACTGTTCCTTAAAGTAATTGGAATAAAGCTCATGGCTTTCCTTATTTTTTATTTTCTTGACCCTAGCTCTCACCGTTGCAAATGGATTGAAATATTATAGTTTCGTAGCTGATTGTTCAAAATTTTAAAAAGTTATAAATACATGTAAATAACTAAATCAATCAATAAATGATTGAATGGATGAATAAATGAAAAGATAAATGATTCAAAATAAATAAATAAAATCTGCTTAAAAAGATTGGCTTTGATTTTTGAAAAGACTTCATACCTGGCAAAGACTTGATTTGTTGATACAAGAAGCTGTCTTCGCCATATGTTTCTATGGCAACCAAGTCTCCATCCATGTTTTGACAAATTTCTCTTGCCTCAGACCAAGTTTTAGGCAGTAAACCAATAAAATAGCAACTTGTCCCATACTGAAGCGGGTAATGTGGGTCACATGTACTGGTACCAGTTGAAACTGAAAAAAAAAATGTAAAAGAAATATTATTATTCTCTAAAATTGAAATTTTAGGATAACAGGTAGTGGAAGAAGGTATATTCTAATTGAGTTATACTTACAATTTTTATTTTATTTGTCATTCACAGTTGTGGTTCCAAAGAATGAACCAAAAAATGGCATATTAATTAATAATTAAATAAAGCTTTTTTCTGCCTAGTCTGACTGTCAGATTGGAAGACACAGTGTGTGTTATCAGTTATGATGAGAAGAATTAAATTTCCCTGAAAATTTCAATATTTTCCTTTATCAACTTTATACACAGTAAACCACCCCAACAGATCAACATTATGATCTATAAACTGTTTTTTCAGTTTGAAGTTTTTGATATTTGAGCCTCTCCTGTAGTGGAGACCGATGAATTTGAATCTTATATCTGTATGCAAAAGTTAAAGTCACATGCCTTTAATTTATTAGATATCTAAAAATTCACATCTTACATGTAGTTTGGTAATTATNTATTTGTCTAATGTCTGTTTATGTTTGTATAAAGGACTGTATGTGTCTATATATTCCAGTCACTATGTGCTTGTCTTTGTTATCACTGGCTAACACATCTGTGTGCCCTATTACTGCAAAGCCATATAGTTGTTTTATTAAATAATATATATATATATATATATATATATATATATATATATATATATATATATATATATATATATATATATATATTATATCTAACTTAATATTCAATAATTTAGTCTAATGTATTTTGTCTTATAGTTTAGATAAATTATCTCTTTCTCTCACCTTATGAGTTTTAATGTATTAAGCTATGCCCCTCTCTGGTGTCTGTGAACAATTTGTTATGTTAATTAGTTTTAAGCAGTAAAATATTTTGCCTATTTTTTTTTTTATTTTTCCCCCCATTTTCCAAATTTTAGAGGCCTATTTCAAGTTGACACCCTGCTTAATTATATGCTCTCATCACACTTATGAGCAATATTTTATATACCATTTTCAGATGTGATACAAAATATTTGCAGATTTTAGAAAATCAAAGACATTCACGAAAGATCCCTACAAGACTACTCTGCCAATTCTGATTTTTTAAATTGACTAGATAATTAAAGTGAAAAAAATGTTAAATTTTGTAGACTGTATGAAAGTTAAGAGAGTTCTGTAAGCTTTCTAGAACAACTGTATATTCTAGCTTGTTCAAACTTACTGAAGGTATATATACAGTAATTTATTGATCTACCTGGAAAGGTAAATTGACAGTAAAGTTTCAATTAGATGTAATTGGCATAAATATAATTTTATAATGTAAATTTTCTTCCAGGTAAAAGAGACGGCCTCCGCCTGGTGTCCGTGCCCCTGGATATCAGTTACAGTCTTCAAGTTTTCCGTGATGCCTTGGACACCTCTGCCTATACCTCCAGGGCTCTACAACACAGCAGACGGCTGCTGGTGCTCTACCTGGCTGGACAGCAAAGTGGTAAGTTGTAAGGGGGTCAAGGTCATTTTATAGAGGTCAAGGTCATGGTTACTTTTCCTGGGTTTTATAACTCTTCTTAGCTGGACAGAAAATTGGAAAGTTTTAATGAGGCAAAGGCTCTAATTAGCTTACTTTTTTGAACAACCAAGTGTTTTCAGTTTAAATGGGGTCAAGAGCATTTATGTAGGTCAAGTTCATGGCTACTCTCCCAGGGCTCTACAACACAACAGAAAGCTTCATATACTTTACTTGGCTGGACAGAAAAATGTATAGACAAGTATGAATGGTGTCAAGGCGATTTGTGATATTCTGTTGATGGTCACTCTGCATGTTTATATCATTTAGTGAGTGGTCAGAGTGGCCTTGGGTCAGAGATGTCCAAGGTGGACTTCATCCCCAATACGGCCAAGCCCCAGCCCACAATGCCCCCTGACATCAGGAAGGAGGAGTATATTGACAGTGATGACGTGGAGACGGCACCTTTACCTAGGTCACAGCTTGGGGTTGTGATTGCTTCCTATGATAAAACCATTGGTGAGGTTCTGGACGGAATAAATTTTTGTATGATAATAATAATAATTATTATTTATAATAATAATGATAATAATGAAAACAACATAACAAAACAACAACAATAATAATAATAATAATGATGATAACAAAACAACAATTAAAATACCTTTTATTATTATTATTATTATTATTATCATAATTTTGTATTATTTGAATTATAATTGTATTGCAAATAATCAGGATTATGATCTTATTTCCTGTTATCAGTATTATTATTTAAGATCGTGCAATAATAAGAAAATAGAAATTGACAATATTGTCAGCTCACAAACACCAATCCATATGCTGGCGTATTCATTTACACATGCAGGCAAGCATGTGCATGCACACAAACAGTTATACAAAATGAAAATGCAACATACCAAAATAAAAGTATGGCAAAAATAGTTATGGACTTATCATTATAGAATATTTTTGTTTCCAGAAATGCTGTTGTCTAGGAACCAGAAGGGCCTTGCTGCTCAAGCCATGCATGAACTGGGCAATCTGCATTATCATGGAGGAAATATAAGGTAGTATGAGGAATCTCACACTGCATCCTAACCATCTTGCACAGGCCCGTAGCCAGGGGGGTTCGGGGGGTTCGAAAGAACCCCCCTTTTTGCAGGGAAAAGGTCCCCTCTGGGTGAAATTTAATTAAGGTACATGAAAGTTTCATGGTAAAAAGTCCACTTTTTCAGAAAAAGAACCCCCCTTTTGAAATTTCTGGCTACGGGCCTGTTGCATAATTTACAAAAGTGACCAGTAACCAATAACAAAATCCTTTTCTACATTTTGATTTTATTGAAGCTTATCACCATATTTGGTTTATTGTATTTGCTAACAAGCCCATATTATTGCTACCAAACACAAACCCTGTACAGCAGTGTAAATTCCATAAGTGCATGTTAATAGTGGTCAGATGCATTAGGTGTGATACTGGTGACATTGTGCCAGATGCACTGCACATGTACCTTTAAGCATATATTCCTGTAAGTGCATACTGGAAGGTTAGCAGTACATAATTCAAGCACAAATGACATTTCCAAAAACTTGTATTTTATCTAACAAACAAAACAGTTTCTTTTATACTCTTCCTTAATGTTTATCAGCATATTAATATCAATATTCCAGGGGTGCGTATAAATGGTGGGCAGATGCGTTAGATGTGATACTGAATGTGTCGGATGCGCTGCACACCTGGAAGCAGTTATTCACGGATGCGGAGACCATCAGCCAGGAGCTGCTGCAGAGATGTGGTCTGTGGGGGTGTGTCCTAGGCGGAGTTCTGGCCTCCAATATTGCACAGTAAGTGAGATACGCAGAGTCATTTATTGTGGTTATCTGTGTACCCTACCTCTTTCTGGGCGAATTCCTGGCCTCCAATATTGCACAGTAAGTGAGATACGCAGAGTCATTTATTGTGGTTATCTGTGTACCCTACCTCTTTCTGGGAGGAGTCCTGGCATCTAATATTGCACAGTAAGTGAGATACACCGAGTTGTTTATTGTGATTATATTTTTAACCTACCCATACCTGGAGATACATTGTGTTCAAAGGCATGTATAATGTTTTTAAGTATTACATTGCTCTTTCTCAGTTTGATATTCATAAAGGAAGGGTGGATTGTCTGGGGGGGGGGGGGGGATTATCTAGGACCGGGGTCCCGATACCATTTATTGTATCTTTGAAGGCATATAATGTGCATTTGACCTTTATATTCTAGAGATTTAAATTCTCAGTGATTTATCTGGAAATGCCTATATTTGGGTGTTTATGCCCCTATCTGACTGACCCCCAAAAAGAGCTGCATGCCTATGGGGCTCACATTTTCAGGGTTTTTTTTTTTTTTTTTTTTTTCAAAAATTTCAAAAGGTCATCCACCTTCATCTCTGATATCATAGAAAAAAAAAAACAAGCTATATTTTCTTGGAAGTTTCATATATGTTTCTAATTGGCCAGTCGAGTTCAACTTTTTTGGGACAGACATGTGTAATTTTTCCTTAGTATGTCATTGTTTTTTTTACCATTTCAGGTATATCTTGACCTCGGATCTCGGTCTTAAGATGCAGTCCTGTTTTCTCTCAGGATATTTTTTCAAGGTAAGTTGAATCTGGTAAATGGGGGATGATAAGTTGGGATAGATGTAAACAGGTCTGTTAGGAAAAAAACACCAAATGAATATAAATAATAAAAAAAAGAATTTGACATAATTCAAAGCTGTAATAAATCTGATACACAAGACTCACAACTGAATATAGATAATAAAAAAGCACTCAATATAATTCAGAGTAATAAATCTGAGACACTCAACTCACAACTGTAAAAGCTTGATATCATAATTGTAACAGTTTAAGAGCAACAGTTAAGCCAATATATAAATAGTCTTGAAAGTAAAATGCATATGAATAGGATAATAAGATTAATTATTTGTAAAAATTTTTTCTTTCATCTTTAAAAGGTATTTATTTATTGATTGATTGATTGTTTTGTAGGCCCTGTTCCGTACCTCCCTCCCCCATCCCACAGCCGACTGTGACTATGCTCTGTATGAGATAGGGGAAGGTTGTGAGGTCAGTCACCTCGTCCCGGGCATTGACCTCTTATCAGACAGGTAAGTCTTTTAAATATGGGATAATTAATGCATTTGCTACTGTTAGACTATCAATTGATACCAAGATACAGTCAATAATAATGGCAACATGACACCAACTGTCTTGGGTTCTGCACATTGATTGTGCGTTTATACTTATCTGTATTGAAACACCAAGGTAAATTGACAGCTTTTAATAGCCTAGTTTATAACATTGGATAGTCACCTAAATGGAGACTCGAAGATCAGCACAACCAGTTAACCAGATTGGTTTGAATTGGTCTGAACTGCCTGAAGCAAACTTGTTGAAGGAAGTTAATATCCCCCCCTCTCGCCTCGCACTGCAAAGGATTCAGCACTTTTGCTTTGCTTAGAGTTTTAAGTTTATTTATTTTCTGTCAACATTTATTTTAATTATTGGATTTCCATGTGTGTTATTGTCTAGGTTCCGCAGTGAAGGTCGTTCAGTAGTAGCTGCACTGAGATGGGTCACTGAAGAGCTGGCCAGAGGAAAACACAACTTGTTTGTAAGTAGAAAGAAAATTAATTAGCATAAGTACACATACCCACCCAGTAGCAAATAAATAGCATATTAGGGTATATGTTATAATGCTAGTTGATTGATAACTTAAAGTCTGAAATTTTTAGTTAATTTGTTGTATATTTATTCAAATTGTAAGTGTAATGCTACTGCCATGTTTTTGTATTTCTCTATTTACAGGTTGGATGTCATAATTCTTACTTTCACCAGAAATTCCTTACCGTTTCACTGTCTCTATTGCAGGTTCTCCCAATGCTTACTCTGTACCAGTATTTCACCACTTTCGTCTGCCGTGACCTGCAGCGTTCCGTCGACGGACGTGTACTGAAAGTGCGTGTCCTCACTGACCTCAGCCTGTATTCTGAGGCCCTGATATGCCTGCAGCGTCTGCTACACGGAGAACGTCTGCCGCATACTGCAGACAATAACTTCAGACAAGTCGAGTCAAAATCAGTCAATTTGAGGTTCAGTGCAGATAAACCCGTCCTAGATCCCAATAATCTGAAGGTTAGTTTTCTTTCTTTCTTACCTTCTCTATTGTTTTTTATATTATTTTATTATTTTTCTTTCATTTTTCTTCATTTTTCTACATTTTGGATGTCAAAAATCAAAATCAAGCAGTCTAGGTGTTCTGATATTTCGCAGCAATATTCATGAAGCACACAAGGTTTTATTTTATGAATCTATTATATATTTATGAAAAAAAAATATCGCAGCTAATTTGTTCATATATGTGTATATTCACACAGGTATTAGAGAGTGTGATAGACAAGAGACTGTCCTCCAACCTGGCAGCTCTGTACGGCCCTCACATGACCTGTCTGCTAACCTTGGCCCAGGCACATCTGCTGATCTCAGTGGCGGAGAAATTACCTGTCTTTCCTGTGCTTGATGATCTGGGGTGAATATGTTTAATGATTATTTCCTTAAATATATGAACGAGTAATAAGAATAATTTTCGAAAAATGCTTTTTGATTGATCTTTCTTTTTTTTTTTCTTCATTACAGATGGCAAAAATCAAATAATAACATCATTTTAATGCAAACAGAAATTTTAAGAAATAAAAATTAAAAAATAAAAAACAATGAGATAAGGACAGTGAAATAATAGTTATGACTCACAATAGTTATGAGGTTACTGTTAATAATTTGAAGTAAAATTTCAATGATTAAATGCAGCTTATACAAGTCTTATGATTCTACCTTAAATGTGTAAATTTTTCTGGACATTGTTTTAGTAACATTAATACATAATTATCATTTTCTCTTTGTTGTAAAAATGAAAATTAAAAAATTAAATTTTTTTGTCTACATGTTATGATCTCTTTTGGACTATGCATTTGGAATTTACTCCCAACTTTTTTAGATAAAAATTACAATTCTAAACAGTAATCAAGTGCCTGTGTCCAATGTATTAATTATCTGATGCTTCTTATAATTTGAAAGCAGACTTGAGAGTCGCCAGCGCACCTACACCTCATTACCCCGTAGTGCCCAGCGGTCAGGTCGTCCATCTGTGACATCCAGTTCTGCTACTAAGCCATCAGCTTTCAGAGGACCACCAGCGGGCAGCAGTATAGATGGTCAGTATGTGTGGGTACATGGGCATGGATTGTGTGGGTTCATGGGCATGGATTGTATGGGTGCATGGGCATGGATTTTGTGGGTTCATGGGCATAGATTGTGTGGGTGCATGGACATGGATTGTGTGGGTGCATGGGCATGGATTGTGTGTGTGCATGGGCATAGATTGTGTGGGTGCATGGGCATGGATTGTGTGGGTGCATGGGCATAGATTGCGTCGGTGCATGGGCATAGATTGTGTGGTTGCATGGGCATGGATTGTGTGGTTGCATGGGCATGGATTGTATGGGTGGATGGGTGTGGATTGTGTGGGTGCGTGGGCAAAGATTGTTTGGGTGCATGGGCAAAGATTTTTTTTATTCATAAAAAGACAAACAAAAATACATATTCAAACACACACACACACAAGCACACACACAAGACATTCACTATACATTAAGTAAACATGAAATATATGTAGATAACCCGACTACGCACAATACAATATAATACAAGTGATGCTGCACATTACACAATACAAACATTTTAAACAGAAGAAAGTAGCGAAGAATAACCATGACACTGTAAAGTAAATTTGTAAGTGGAACTAGTCAAAGATAGAATCCCAGGTTCCCCACTTGCATGGGCATAGATTATGTGGGTGCATGGGCATAGATTGTGTGGGTGCATGAGCATGGATTGGGTGGGCGCATGGGCATGGATTGGGTGGGCGCATGGGCATGGATTGGGTGGGCGCATGGGCATGGATTGGGTGGGCGCATGGGCATGAATCATGAAATCAAAATAGAGTTTGGCAGAAATAAAAGGAGTCACATCTGATTAAATGTCAATCAAGCCTTACCAGTATATTCAGTTTGTCATTAATAAAACCTATTTCATCTTTCAGTGGAGGAATCAGACTCAGAAACAGAGGGTGAGAAAGTCGTCCAGAAGCGTTTCTCCACCAGTAAGAAGCCAGTCACCCTGGAGATGGTCAAGGGGACACTCCTGGGAGTGTCTGAGTTTATGCTGACCACCCTGTCTGAGATATTGATAGAGCAGGCAGAAAATGATAAAGGTACAGATGAGTATAATTGATAAAAGTTGTGAATGGAAGAAGCTCATTTTGTTTTTTCATACCTACCAAGTTCTTTTTTGTCTGAGGATTTGTAGTATTTTTCAATCCCCTTGTTGTATAATATTAGTCTGCCAGCTTTTTCTCAAATAAAAAAGGGTGAGTAGTTAATTTCCTGAACTCCACATTTATTCTGACAAAATTAATTAGTCTAAGCTGTGTAGTTTAGGATAAATAAATAAATAAATAAATAAATAAATAAATAAATAAATAAATAAATAAATAAATAAATAAATAAATTAGTAAAGAAGGGATGCAATGGAGAAGAAAAGTTAGAATTTTATATTTTTATCATAAACATCTAGGTATTATTGGAAAATTTTAATAACCTTGATTTTGGGGATATTTCACTTTACTTTTTCAACTTTAATTAACAGTTGCTTATTCCTTCCAAATATTAAAATAATCATGATAATTTTAACATTTATAACTGAATCTTATTTGCAGGTGTGGAGACACTGGCAGCAGCAGAACTCGAGCTTGTGGTGCACTGCAAACTGGAGCTCTCAGAGGTTGCTAAGCAACGGCACCATGGCTCAATGGCAGCTCGCACTGTATTGACAGCGATGAAGTTGCTGCAGGGTGCAGAGCTCTTTACATTCAAGGCAGCTGAGCAGATAGCAAAAAGGTTAATATATATTGGGAAAAATTTTGAAGTTGCAAAATTAATGCAAATAAAAAATACATCAAGGGGAATTACAGTGTTTGTGCCATTAGTGTTATTTTTATGAATTACTATAATTAAAATATCAATGTGACTGTCTTTCTTGTATTAACAATTGTAATTTTGTATATATGTCAAAGTTCTGACATTAACATATTTATTGAAAGGCTTTAGATCTGTACATGTTGTTTCATTTTTTTAAAGTTTGAAGTTTCATTGCATGATCATTTTATTTTATTTGTTCCTTCTGATCTATAATTCTTAATTGTTCCAAATGAAAAAAATTGTCTGTGTTTCTTTTCAATGTTTAACAGTCATGCCTGTATTTTCAAAAGTGTTGCAATCTTCATGTAAATTGAAGTTCATTCACAATTTCATCACGCATTCAACTAACCTTTTAATGTAAAAACGCATTACAGGGAATCTATCTTGAAAACCAGTAGATTCAAGGAGTAAGTGGGTGTATGGTTTGGCCAATGTATTGCAATCGATTGCTGTGTTGTGAAATGTTTGCAAATGCATCGTGTCTGGCATTGTGTTTCCAAATACTGACAGAGGGGGGGGGGGGTAATTGGATCTCAGAGGTATCCTGACTCAAATTGAATGACATGCATTTGTTTTATTTTTGTTTTTAGGGGGCAACCTGTGTTGTGCTAAAAACAAAGGTCTATAATGATTTTGTCCATCTTACATGTATGTGACCATAAGCATGTGGGTACCCATGCAAATATAGATCCTTACGTTGGGTGACTCATGTTTTGCCAGAAACAAAATTTTAGACATAATCATTAAAATGAACAAATTAGAACCAACATTCACTGTTTTAATATTTATATATATATATATTCTACATGTCAGGATGCCTCCATGGTACACCCTCTAATTTGAATTAATAGGGTGAATTTACACAATAGGATTAGGTCTTTAACACATACCTACATATACATGTGCCCAGTACATGTACTTATCTCACACAAAAGTGTTTTATTAAAGAATGATAAAGTGTTTTCCAAGTTTTCTAGATTGCACAATCAATAAAGTATTTGCAATTTTCAGACTCTCAGTGATTTAGAATAGAAGAAACACATGCACATTTATATGTCAACTTGTTTAAAAAAAAAAAACAAATTGAATGCACTTTTTATACTTAGAGCAAACATGCATCATATTGTTCAGCACATGTATCGCATATTGAAAAATTACTGTTTTAAAAGGCTTGTTTTATGCACAGAACAAATCAGGTTCATTTATCACACATTTTCACTAAACAGACGTCCCTTTTGGCAATTAAATTAGCTTTTGAAGTGTTGCTTTGATTTCTGTCATTATAAGCAATAGGGATTTATAGTAAAAATGCTGCATTTCATCATATTTAGTGAATTCCATTGGAAATTAATGAAATATAAATGCCCAAAAAGGAAAAAAACCTCTTGCTTTTCATTTTATGTCTAATGTTTCATCAACAGGAAAAGTCATGAATTTTTTGAAAATTAAATTACAGACCTTCCTCCATGAGGAGCAGTCGTCACGCAACTGGAACTGCCAATATCCAGTTGACCCAGATAGAGAACAGTCAATTCCAGTTCCAGAACTTTCAGAGTCGCTCTCGTCTTGATGCTCGCTTGTGGTTGAACTGTCGCCTGGCTCTGGTGAAGAGTCTGATGTGTGAGGTCCGAGGCATGGGAGACGTGAAAGGTATCAGAACAATGTGGTACATTAAAAAAATGGAGGCATTTGCATTATACATGTACTGGGTACATGTGCAATGTCTCCACACATTATGCATTGTCTCCGTGCCAAATGCCAGTAAAATTGAAGCCAGCTAGGCCACTAAGTTTGTAGAAATTTGTTCATTTACTACATGGACACTGTTTTTTCCTTGAGACAAAAATTAAGATGATTAGACCCTGTCTAAGGAGAATATTATTATAAATGCCAAGTTTAAGCTTTGTAAGAATTAGACAACAGTTAATNAGCAGGCAGAAAATGACAAAGGTACAGATGAGTATAATTGATAAAAGCTGTGAATGGAAGAGGCTCATTTTGTTTTTTCATACCTACCAAGTTCTTTTTTGTCTGAGGATTTATAGTATTTTTCAATCCCCTTGTTGTATAATTGTAGTCTGCCAGCTTTTTCTCAAATAAAAAAGGGGTGAGTAGTTAATTTCCTGAACTCTACATCCATTCTAACAAAATTAATCAGTCTAAGCTGTGTAGTTTAATAGAAATAAATAAATAAACAGATAAATAAATAAGTAAAAAAAGGGACGCAATGGAGAAGAAAAGTAAGCATTTTATATTTTTTATCAAAAACATATAGTTATTGTTGGAAAATTTTAATAACCTTTATTTTGGGGATATTTCACTTTACTTTTTCAACAAATTTAATTGACAGTTGCTTATTCCTTCCAAAAGTTAAAACAATCATGATAACTGTAAATTTTATAACTGAATCTTATTTGCAGGTGTAGAGACACTGGCAGCAGCAGAACTCGAGCTTGTGGTGCACTGCAAACTGGAGCTCTCAGAGGTTGCTAAGCAACGGCACCATGGCTCAATGGCAGCTCGTACTGTATTGACAGCAATGAAGTTGCTGCAGGGTGCAGAGCTCTTTACATTCAAAGCAGCTGAGCAGATAGCAAAAAGGTTAATATATATTGGGAAAAATTTTGAAGTTGCAAAATTAATGCAAAATAAAAAATACATCAAGGGGAATTACAGTGATTGTGCCATTAGTGTTATTTTTATGAATTACTATAATTAAAATATCAATGTGACTGTCTTTCTTGTATTAACAATTGTAATTTTGTATATATGTCAAAGATCTGATATTAACATATTTATTGAAAGGCTTTAGATCTGTACATGTTGTTTCATTTTTTTAAAGTTTGAAGTTTCATTGCATGATCATTTTATTGTATTTGTTCCTTCTGATCTATAATTCCTAATTGTTCTAAATGAAAAAAATTGTCTGTGTTTCTTTTCAATGTTTAACAGTCATGCCTGTATTTTCAAAAGTGTTGCAATCTTCATGTAAATTGAAGTTCATTCACAATTTCATCACGCATTCAACTAACCTTTTGATGTAAAAACGCATTACAGGGAATCTATCTTGAAAACCAGTAGATTCAAGGAGTAAGTGGGTGTATGGTTTGGCAAATGTATTGCAATCGATTGCTGTGTTGTGAAATGTTTGCAAGTGCATCGTGTCTGGCATTGTGTTTCCAAATACTGACAGAGGGGGGGGGGGGGGGGTATTGGATCTCAGAGGTATCCTGACTCAAATTGAATGACATGCATTTGTTTTATTTTTGTTTTTAGGGGGCAACCTGTGTTGTGCTAAAAACAAAGGTCTATAATGATTTTGTCCATCTTACATGTATGTGACCATAAGCATGTGGGTACCCATGCAAATATAGATCCTTACGTTGGGTGACTCATGTTTTGCCAGAAACAAAATTTTAGACATAATCATTAAAATGAACAAATTAGAACCAACATTCACTGTTTTAATATTTATATATATTCTACATGTCAGGATGCCTCCAAGGTACACCCTCTAATTTGAATTAATAAGGTGAATTTACACAATAGGATTAGGTCTTTAACACATACCTACATATACATGTGCCCAGTACATGTACTTGTCTCACACAAAAGTGTGTAATTAAAGAATGATATATATATAATAGTGTTTTCCAAGTTTTCTAGATTGCACAATCAATCCATTATTTGCAATTTTCAGATTCTCTGTGATTTAGAATAGAAGAAACACATGCACATTTAAATGTCAACTTGTTTAAAAAAAAAAACAAATTGAATGCACTTTTTATACTTAGAGCAAACATGCATCATATTGTTCAGCACATGTATCGCATATTGAAAAATTACTGTTTTAAAAGGCTTGTTTTATGCACAGAACAAATCAGGTTCATTTATCACACATTTTCACTTAACAGACATCCCTTTTGGCAACTAAATTAGCTTTTGAAGTGTTGCTTTGATTTCTGTCATTATAAGCAATAAGGATTTATAGTAAAAATGCTGCATTTCATCAAATTTAGTGAATTCTATCAGAAATTAATGAAATATAAATGCCCCAAAAGAAAAAAAACTAACCTATTGCTTTTCACTTAATGTCTAATGTTTCATCAACAGGAAAAGTCATGAATTTTTGAAAATTAAATTACAGGCCTTCCTCCATGAGGAGCAGTCGTCATGCAACTGGAACTGCCAATATCCAGTTGACCCAGATAGAGAACAGTCAATTCCAGTTCCAGAACTTTCAGAGTCGCTCTCGTCTAGATGCTCGCCTGTGGTTGAACTGTCGCCTGGCTCTGGTGAAGAGTCTGATGTGTGAGGTCCGAGGCATGGGAGACGTGAAAGGTATCAGAACAATGTGGTACATTAAAAAAATGGAGGCATTTGCATTATACATGTACTGGGTACATGTGCAATGTCTCCACACATTATGCATTGTCTCCGTGCCAAATGCCAGTAAAATTGAAGCCAGCTAGGCCACTAAGTTTGTAGAAATTTGTTCATTTACTACATGGACACTGTTTTTTCCTTGAGACAAAAATTAAGATGATTAGACCCTGTCTAAGGAGAATATTATTATAAATGCCAAGTTTAAGCTTTGTAAGAATTAGACAACAGTTATTAAAGAAATGTTACCTAATTTTGAATAAATGTACTGTCATATAATTTCTATATGAATATGGTGTGATGTGATTTTTATGAAATCCCTGTGTTTGTTATATAAAGGACCATACCGCAGTGTCCATGTGGAGCTGGGAGACTGCAGGCAGTACTGTGTGGAGGGATATGCTGAGGCCGAGGCCTGCGGAGATGTGGAGATGCAGGCCGAATTTCTCATGCAGGGAGTCCTGTTGAACATCATGGAAGGGAAGAGTTCTGATGATAATATTGATATGCTAAAGGTAACTTTTAATGTTTATTATCTTTAACAATGTTTAATGTGGCCCCAAAATGTGTTTTTGATGGTCACTGTGGAAAAAGTTTTGGAGTGGAGGAGGTGCCGTGTGGAGGTGGAAAAAATGAAAGCAGCTCCATTTTGAACAAACTGTTCAAGTGTTAATCATGCTTCTATCACAAAAAATGAATAATTGTTTATTATTAATAATATGATAGCAGTTGCACTAGTACTTGAACTGTACATGTATAGTCTTTGATTGTTTAAAATTGGATTGTCTTTTTTGTTCTGGATTTGCTTTAGGATACACATGTTATGTACTTTTATAAGCAATCCATTATCTTTGTAGTTTGTGACATCATAGATGGATTTTAAGACCCTGGTGGCCAGTAAAAAAAACTTGCCACAGATTGATAATATATAAATGATGCACTAATAAAGGAATATTGAATCTTTTCAGGACATACTTGCCCTTCTGTCCAGCATAGTGTTGTCCTCCAGTGGTCAGTTACTCCAGACCACGGCAATGGTGATGCTGACTGATATAACCACTGCGGCCACTCCTTTAGGCAAGGACAGAGTGGACATCACTGAGAAGACTGTTAAGGAGTACCTGGCTGCCCAGAAACTTCTCCTGGCACAGGTAACAGACATTGCTCACCCCAGGGATTTTAATTTAAAAAAATCTCAGTCTTGTGATTCAAAATCTAAACATGCTTATGGCAATGCTATGATATAGAGGATTAGATCAGAACTCGTTATAATGGTGATTTTTAAACACATATTGTAGTAAATATTCCAACATTAGAACATTCTGTTTTTCACCTAAAATATTTTTTGTTGTCATTATTATTATTAGAATTATGATGATGATAGTCCTTCTTCTTCCTCTTATGATTATTGTGATGATGATAATGATGAAAGTTTGTTATTATTATTATTATTATTATTATTATTATTATTATTATTATTATTATTATTATATGGCTCCTTTTCAGATCCAAGCACTGGGAGAGAAGATAGAGCACTACTACCCAGCAGGAGGAGCCGCGTGGCACAGTGCGCCTCTNTGTGGTTGAACTGTCGCCTGGCTCTGGTGAAGAGTCTGATGTGTGAGGTCCGAGGCATGGGAGACGTGAAAGGTATCAGAACAATGTGGTACATTAAAAAAATGGAGGCATTTGCATTATACATGTACTGGGTACATGTGCAATGTCTCCACACATTATGCATTGTCTCCGTGCCAAATGCCAGTAAAATTGAAGCCAGCTAGGCCACTAAGTTTGTAGAAATTTGTTCATTTACTACATGGACACTGTTTTTTCCTTGAGACAAAAATTAAGATGATTAGACCCTGTCTAAGGAGAATATTATTATAAATGCCAAGTTTAAGCTTTGTAAGAATTAGACAACAGTTATTAAAGAAATGTTACCTAATTTTGAATAAATGTACTGTCATATAATTTCTATATGAATATGGTGTGATGTGATTTTTATGAAATCCCTGTGTTTGTTATATAAAGGACCATACCGCAGTGTCCATGTGGAGCTGGGAGACTGCAGGCAGTACTGTGTGGAGGGATATGCTGAGGCCGAGGCCTGCGGAGATGTGGAGATGCAGGCCGAATTTCTCATGCAGGGAGTCCTGTTGAACATCATGGAAGGGAAGAGTTCTGATGATAATATTGATATGCTAAAGGTAACTTTTAATGTTTATTATCTTTAACAATGTTTAATGTGGCCCCAAAATGTGTTTTTGATGGTCACTGTGGAAAAAGTTTTGGAGTGGAGGAGGTGCCGTGTGGAGGTGGAAAAAATGAAAGCAGCTCCATTTTGAACAAACTGTTCAAGTGTTAATCATGCTTCTATCACAAAAAATGAATAATTGTTTATTATTAATAATATGATAGCAGTTGCACTAGTACTTGAACTGTACATGTATAGTCTTTGATTGTTTAAAATTGGATTGTCTTTTTTGTTCTGGATTTGCTTTAGGATACACATGTTATGTACTTTTATAAGCAATCCATTATCTTTGTAGTTTGTGACATCATAGATGGATTTTAAGACCCTGGTGGCCAGTAAAAAAAACTTGCCACAGATTGATAATATATAAATGATGCACTAATAAAGGAATATTGAATCTTTTCAGGACATACTTGCCCTTCTGTCCAGCATAGTGTTGTCCACCAGTGGTCAGTTACTCCAGACCACGGCAATGGTGATGCTGACTGATATAACCACTGCGGCCACTCCTTTAGGCAAGGACAGAGTGGACATCACTGAGAAGACTGTTAAGGAGTACCTGGCTGCCCAGAAACTTCTCCTGGCACAGGTAACAGACATTGCTCACCCCAGGGATTTTAATTTAAAAAAATCTCAGTCTTGTGATTCAAAATCTAAACATGCTTATGGCAATGCTATGATATAGAGGATTAGATCAGAACTCGTTATAATGGTGATTTTTAAACACATATTGTAGTAAATATTCCAACATTAGAACATTCTGTTTTTCACCTAAAATATTTTTTGTTGTCATTATTATTATTAGAATTATGATGATGATAGTCCTTCTTCTTCCTCTTATGATTATTGTGATGATGATAATGATGAAAGTTTGTTATTATTATTATTATTATTATTATTATTATTATTATTATTATTATTATTATTATATGGCTCCTTTTCAGATCCAAGCACTGGGAGAGAAGATAGAGCACTACTACCCAGCAGGAGGAGCCGCGTGGCACAGTGCGCCTCTCCCTCCAATGACCAATACCTTCCTCCCTCACATCCTGCTCCTGGCACAGATAAAGCTCAGGATTGGCCACGCCATGGCCAGAAATGCCGCAAGGAATGCTGGGTAAGAATTGTCCTGGCTGCAGATTTGAAGGAAGCTTTTTAGTTTATATAAAGCTTTTCCTTTAAAGTGTAGATTATAATGAAAGGTAATGGCATGTAAGATTATCATGGATTTATTGGTATTCAGTGGCATTTAGCTTTACATGTAAAACCCAGCTGCTGAAGCTTTAGTCAGTGCAGTGACAAATGCCATATGTTTCATGCATCACAATATGACATTTCGTATAGAATTGATTTTAGGCTGGTATCCAATTTTATGCCATGAGATAATGTTTAATGTCTTATTTCTTCCCTTTAACAGGTCAGAGGATATTGTTGAGAGGTGGACATCAGCCCTGGGTGTCTTGACCACAGCACTAGAGCTCTGCAAGGTGACTTCCCTGAGAGAGGCAAGTCTGGAGGCTGAGATCCTGCTCAATATGGGTAAGATGTGTTCAATATGGGTAAGATGTGCTCAGTATGGGTAAAATATGTTCAGTATGGGTAAGATGTGCTCAATATGGGTAAGATATATTCAGTATGGGTAAGATGTGCTCAATATTTGTAAAATGTGCTCAGTGTGGATAATTATAAGATATGCTCCATATGGGTGAGATGTGTACAATATGGGTAAGATATGTGTTCATTATTGGTAAGATGTATTATATATGGGTAAGATGTGATCAACATGGATAAGATGTTTTCAATATGATAAGCTGTGTTCAATATGGGTAAAGTTTTCATACCAGACATGAGGAAACTGCCTGCCTGACAGGTCATGACCACCTGAAATGCCAAAAGACTTGCAAAATTTTTGATATTGCAGGTCCTCTGGACTGGCAGCATTTATTATTTACATGCAATATATAAATAATAATGTATCACATGTAAACATAGGCTTATGGAAATAAAATACTTTGTTTGGACATGTACAGAATTGGGAGGACCTGCAGATTTCTTATATTCTAGGTCCTCCTGACCTTCAGTAGTATCTCCAAAGTTTTCCCCATTACATGACTGTATTACTTGAACAGACATCTTTGAGAACTTGCACAAACCAATTAACTATTAAGTTGCAAATATAAAGGACACAGTATTATCCTTTCAGTTGATTTCATTTTATTCGTTTTTGTGTTGTTTTTTTCTTTGTATCAGGTAAAGTGCAGCGTCAGCTGTTCAATCTAGGCAAGTACCAGGCCCGGGCAGTAGTGTCCACTCTTCTGGACGCCATACGGACTAGTTATGCTTTTGACCATGACTTGGGGTGAGGATAAAGCTATCATACTGAATTTGTTTATTTTCAAGAAATTCAATGAGTTAATTTTTGTCATTTGTTATTATGAGAAGCTATAAAAATGTCATAAAGATCTCAGAAACTGGAGACCTTAAGCTATTAAAGTTTGGTAGCTGTATAAAACAGCTCAAATACAGGTTTAGTATATTGTAATATTCCTATTGTTTTTTGGATACCAGGGTATATCTTGGCAATAAAGGAAAATTAACAATGTGAAGTTTAAAAGTTTAACAACCATTGGTCCCCTAAACTGCATCAGCTTTGGTGGAGAAGGTCTCTAAATTTATTGTACTACATATTTTATTTTAATATTTTATTTATTTTATTTGAGTTAATTTCATGTTATTTTGTTTATTTTATTTCATGTCTTTACATTTTGTTTTATTCTTTTTTCCAGCTTAATCCGTCAGGGTTACCTGGAGATCGCCCTGGTCTACCTGTCCTCCTCGGGGGTGGTCCCCCAGGGAGTGACCACTGAGGACACCCTGACTGTCCCCGAGGGGTCAGTGGTCGAATCGGCCGGGGAGAGCGGGGATGAAGTGAGCTCTGTGAAAACTGGTAGCAGTGGGAAGAAGTCCAAGAAGGGAGTCAAGGTAAGTAGATTTCTACTTGTCAGTGAGGAAGATTTGGTATAAAGAAGTGGGTTTGAAAGAAGAAAAGGAATATTATTTAATTTCTGAGGTATAACCCAGAGTAGACAGAAATTAGGGAGTATAGATATCAATGTAATACATACATGTATGTATGTATGTAATACATACATGTACCGGTACATATTATATAAATTTTATAATATAATATTATATATACATGTATATATAATTATCATTTTTTTCTGTTTTTTTTTTACTGGACATATCAAATTAAAACATAGACGATGCTGGTAAGTGAAGATTCACATATCAGATTATGTGAGCAGAACTTTTTCGGGTAGAAATAAATTTGCCAAGGTTCCTGTTCTTTTTCAGAGTAAGAAGGAGAAGACCAAGTTGAAGCCGGCCAAAGAACCCACTGAGGGTGAGAGGGACAAGGAACGGCGTGCTGCATGGGTAGCCATAAGGTGTGCGGCAGCTGCGGGACAGGCGCAGCGAGCACGCCTGTTATTGCCTGGTGATGTCAGCGTAACGTCACAACCTCTCTCCGCAAAGGCGCAGCAGGACATCCCAGATTTTGCTGTTCTTGATCTCATCAGCTCCTATGTGTTTGGGGAGAAGAAGAAAGTTTATAAAAGTAAGTTTACTTTATTTTTTCTGACAGCAATGGAGTTGAATGTTTTTGTTGGTGTTGGTTGGTTTGTTTTGAAAGTAGGCAAAATATTTTTTAAAATCTTCACAAATTTTTATGACATTTTTTTATCATAGAGAGTTATTCAGAGGGGAAAGATGTGTAAACAATTTCTGCAATCAAATGAATCAGGGTCTCTTGATATTTCTAAAATAATTTTTATTGCCTTTTAGCATAAGTAGATCTGTGTTCTTTGAATATTGTCAATATAGTTCCCCTTGAACTTTGCGTGATTGTAATATTATACTGTAGGTAATCTGGGTTGGAACGAGATTAAGTCAATAAAATATATTATGTGTATGTACTCTGCAGACTTTGTACTGCATGAACTTCTTTATTATCTGAATTTATTGGATGATGCCTACAGTGGCCTTTCAGAGTCAAAAGACAAATGTGATAAACAGCTCAAGAAGCCTGATACACGCCACCTTTACCAGTATCACATTACTGATTGATTACATGATTTCATGTCGAATTATTTTTTTAACCTGTCAAATAAGGTTCTGTCTTTTAATAGACGAAGTAATGCATCTTCTAGCATGACACTGGTGTCATGTTTGTCAAATTATTAGAGACGAATATGCTGAAAATGACTGTGTGTGCACATATGGGTTAATTTGGTGTCACTAGTACTTTCTAGGTGTATGACATTGTCACAGGCTGGGTCCCAATTTCTGTCAGAAGGAAATCCTTTGATTCGTTTAATGTGGATAATTTTCTCAAGTTTACCCTGCAGGAATTGAACCGTGGTTTGCATAATGAAAATTCATATTGGGTTTTATAGACTCTTTTAACAGGTTAAAATTCAACTGAAATGGTAGCTCTTAAACTTTATAATTACTAACAGGTACATTCTGGAGACTGACCTGTAAAGTACCCTATAATACTTGATATATATTTATATACGTGTTGAAATCAGTATGATGTAGTCTTCATAGATAGGGTTGACTTGTTTATCAATAAGGTATTAGATTTTAGATTGTCTATGCTATGGATATTTATACCTTTTTTTTATGTGTGTGAAATGTTATATGTTGCACTGCATGAAGTCCTATTTTACATTTGTTGTATTTGTAATTGGTTAATTATTTATTTTTTGAAAATTTTTAATTCATATATTCATTATTTAATTATTTCATTGTAGTTTTTCAGCTTCTTTGTGGAGTGAAATAAAAAAAAAAGTGAGAAAAACGTGTTAAAATGTTTCTTTTTTTTATTTTCACATATAGATGCTATAGAGGAGGAGATGGCTCCCTTGGTGGAGAGCCTTGAGGTGCAGCAGGTGGTGGAAACTTACCAAGATGAAATCAATAAAGCCAGGGAAGAAGCCAAGGGCATCAGCTGGACCCATCTCCTGGGTAAAATTCGAGCCACCTTTGATAATTATGTCATTTATTTACAATTATACATTTCACTGGCACCTACTCTCAATCTCCAACATGTATGCAGGTTGCCTTGGCATGGTGGCTTGATCCCTATCTGCACTACAAACTGTAGTAATAATTAAATGTAATTATCAGACAATTTTTTTCTCTTGGGGGTTACAAACAACTGTATAATTTTGATAAGAATTGATTCAGACAACCCTCTCAGTCATTTATTGAACTGAACAAATATTGATCTTGAATTTTGTAAAAGGCAAATGGTTTAGTTATGTACATATGTCAGTTTGAATTTGATATGGTAGTCATTTTGTTCGCTCATACAAAATATATATTCAGTTGTTTTTGTTTTGTTTTTTAGGCTACCAGGCTATCCTGCAGCGTATGTGCAGCACAGCCACAGTGATATCTGCATCTGCCAAGAAGGAAAACGAACACCAGAGGGAGCCACCAAACACTACAAGCGATCTTGGTTCTGAATTTGGCTTAGGATTCTTCAGCCATGCAGAATTTGACATCGCCTTAAATCACGACGTGGTGAGATCAACTGTCCTCAGCGGACCAATTGCTTTACGTCTAACCAGCATGCATCAGTTCTTCACTTCTGCCCTGCAAGTGTACTCAGCAGAATGTTGCGCCATCTATCCACCTGCTGCATTACAACTTGACCTGCCACCAGATGTCAGCCCTACAAATGTGGAAATTATCGCCAAGAATTACGCTGGGAATCTGGTGATCCCTATTGACCAGCAGCCAGACGGAACCCCCTTGGCACCCGTCACACCCCCAGGGACCCTGAGCCCTGTACACATCCATAAACCACCTGACAAGAGCATTGTCAGCACTTCAGATAATGAAATCAGTCTACAATGGTAGGTTTTAATTTTATTTATTTCTTTATTTATTTTTGTTTGTTCGTTTGTTATTTTATGCAGACTTAAGCATTTTCAAAACCTTTAAGTTGTGATAGCCATCGATCTGTCTGCATTTATTTTAATTTTTTTATGTCAATTAAACCACTACCATTTTGTTTTACTAATATATGGAACAATGTTACTGTAACGTTAATATTATAGCTTTATAATAATTTTTCTAATATAAATTTGTAGGTACCAGCCAGCCTTTGAGGAGCATGGTCATATGCCATTACGTCCCCAGACCAGTATGTCGACAGGGGCAGCAGACAGCCATATTGCTCTGCTGTACGCAGTTAATAAGAAGGCAGATAAAGTGACAGGTGCCCAGGGACTACAACCTGGACTGCTGTGGATAACACTGAAACAACTGATAGAGCTACATGATAGGTAATACAGAGTTTGTCTGCACACATGTATATATACAACACACAAATATATACACATGCAAACACACAGACACACATACACACACATACACACACACACACGCACACACACACACACACACACACATATATATATACACGGACAGCAACTGGGACAGCTCTCCAGAGACTGAAACAACTGATAGAGCTACATGATAGGGAATGCAGAGTTTGCCTGCACACACATGTATGCTTACAAGTGCATGCAAACACACTGACACACGTACTACACACACACACACACACATACACACACACACACACACAATCACACACACGTGGACTTTCACTCGGACTACTGTGGTAAACACTGAAACAACTGATAGAGCTGTATGTTAGGGAGGAAATAGAAAATGACACTTACACAATGCATTTTCTTACATGAAGCCAACTAACTGTATAAATTTTCACCGCTATTGAATCGACATTCTAAAATATTATTAACAAAACACTGGGGAAAATTCTCAAATCATGTTGTTCTAGTAAATTGAGTGATTCTTATTTTTTTTTCATTTCTCCAGACTGGCACTGCTGATGCAGAGAAGTGAGATATCTTTAGTGGAGAAGCCCAAAAAAGAGCCCCAGCCTCCATCCCCCACCCCCTCGGCCACAGGGAAGACCAAGAAAGTGGCCAGAATCAAGGCCCTGTCTCCCAAGGTGAAGAAGGACGAGCATCTGGAAGTAAGTATTTATGGTAATTACTCTATATTTTCAATGGGGGGAAAATTGTGAATTTTGCAGTGGTAGCTACAAAATTAAAAAGCAGGGTGTTCTTTGGCTCTTATTATTTCCTGAAAAAGCACTGCAAATGTTATATAGAAATATAATTTTTTTGATTATAAAATTATGTAACTAAAAGGTTAATAATTATTTACCCATTGTAAAGATCGAGCATTTGCCGTCTCTTCTACTTATTTGTCTAGTTACATGTATGAGACAAGTCGCCCACTGTATGCAGTATAGTATTACATGAGTGTGCTTAATTTTCAAGTCTGGCATTTTGAACACCAGGATAAGCATGCTTGAGTTAGAGATATATGCTTGTCTGTATTTTGTGCTTTGAAGCATGGAATGCATTGAAGCGTACTGAAATACAGGAAAGTGTGTACTTCTTGTAAGCAGAATACAAGCTAGTGCAATTATCATATTGTTTGAATAATCAGTGTTTGGATAACTACATATCGCAGGGTTATACCCACAGCAAGTGTCTCTCTTACTCAGACATCATACATGAATTATTAAAATAAAAATAATTTATTGCAAAGTAGTGAAATATAAACTATGTAAGGCATGGTTTTAGCCTACATGTAATTTACATTGGGAATAACCCACGGCATATTCTTTAGCAAAATGAAAAGTTTGCTGCAAATTTGCTGGAAACTAAAAGTTTGCAGCTACATATATGTAGGAGTTTGCAAAAAAATTGTATTGCTGCTTATTTGCAGCAAATTCAGCAAATTTGCAAGAACATGAAATTCCTCTGGCAAATTTAGAGTGAATTTGTGAGAAGATAGTGGCAGGCCTGATATTTGGGAAGGAGATAAGGTTGTGCAAATCTTTCTGCTGTGAAGTTTTATGAATATAATACAGAGGTGATGATTAGAATAAAGGTAGCAGTATGTAGAGATTATTTTATAACGTTGTTCTGTAATTTTGCCTGTTATTTCAGAATTTGTTAAAGCAGTGCTTGACCGATGTCCAGACATTATTTGGAGTGCTGCCAGAGCTGGAGACTGTCTCAGAGGTGGAGGTCAGTTTTAAGACTGTTGACTTTTTTTTTCTTTTTTAATTTTCCCTGGCAAACTTATACTCACTTGAGATGTTTCTACATGTATGTTCATCAGTCAGAGTTAAATGGAGTTTAATTTGTATGATACATTTCATCATAAGTAAGGCTTGCCCCCTCCCCCCTTTCCCCCTCATAGACTGATGAAGCTTTCTGGTGGACATTGAGATGTCTTGTATGAGTAAATGTATTTTTTTTTTTTTTATGAAAATGTAAAAAGTATGAAAATGATTGATCATTCATAACAGTTTACTGAACAAATGAACTTATTTCAATTTGTCCTTCAGCTTCTAAGTCTTTGCACACACTGAAAAAAATTAAATACAAAAGTTGGTCAAACCTTTTAAGCCAAAGTTTTAGTCTTATTTGACCCATGATAAGTCAGCAGGTTCATATTAAATGAAATACTGTTCCTCTGTTGTATCAAAAATGTAGTGCACATATATTGTTCTAGACCACAAATGTAGTGTTACTCCATTTCAAAAGACTACTGAACATTTCTCCTGATTTAAAATCAATCCAATTTTTGATTTATGAAAATTAAGAGCAACTATAGGCTGAAGTTCATTTGGGGTCAATACTTCTAAAAGATAATTCACATTTGCCTTAGCGTAAGGGTTTTTTTAATGTTTTGTTTTGAGTAAATGTTTCCCAAAGCGGTCTTTTAAGCCCCATGTTGCTGCCCTGACAGTGATGCATTTGCATCAATGTTGGTATCAGATTAACTGGTTAAATTGCCTGGAAAAGGTTATTGATTGGCCATTGCCTTGTGGGATAATAGGCTGTTCTGGGTCAGAATATGGCAAAAAAAAAAAATAATAATAATAAATAATAGTGGTTTTTAATAGGGGTTTTTAGTCAAAAATATTTCATGAAAGTGGGATATTATTATATTATTCTTGTGCCCAGTCAAATATAGGAGCTTTTATTCATTCATTTATTAACTTGTTTGTTTGTTTGTTTGTTTATTTTAAGTGACATGTCATTAATACCTATTTAACTCCAGAAAAAAAGAGATAAAATTGAAGAGAAGGTTAAGTCATCAGGATATTCTGTCACTACACTACATATTTTATACATGTACAGAGTAGAAAAATAATATTCAGAAAGTCTTGTGGCCTGATACAAACACATGTTTAGCAAAAGTCACAGCAAAGGTAGCAAATCAATTTTTGCTTGAGACTATATTACCATATGTATATAGAGAGAATTATGTACATGTTGCACATAAAAGTTCATTTGAAAATGATTCTTGGGAGCAGTGAAAGTTAATTGTTTTTGATGAGATGTTCTTTCAACTAAGCAAAGGCAAGTCAGGTGGAATTGTCATAACACCAGTTCATAACCTGAAGTTTGATAGCAGGTTTGAACCCAGGAGAGCCCAGTTGTGTTATTTTCTCTGTAAAAACAATACATGTCTTTAGAATCAAGTCAGATGGGATTTCTGGTTCACGACCCTCAGTATACATGTATAATAGCACTTCTGAGCTCAGCCGGTCCCAATGATGTTATATTATCCATGGAATGATACTTAGGTGGTTTTGCCATGATTGTGAAAATTGGAAAATGACACTTTAAGGATGATTGCTGTTATTGATAATGGATGGTTTCTGTTCACAGAGGTATGTCGTGGGTAGTAAAAATAGACCATAATGACTGAAGTTCAAATCCCAGAACTGAAAGGAAATCTCAAAACAATCTGTTTTCTTAAAAGTCCTGTGATACGAGTTATTGGAAAAAACTCATATGTTTGTTGGTACTGAAATGTTAAATGGACATGTACACTTACGGAGATATGATGCACTTTGCTTAGCTCGCGCACTTTGGAATGGAAAACATATTCCATTTACGTGAAGAGTTTGGTAAATGATCGTATTTCAGGTAATACCAATAAAAAAATCCAGTTAGTGGTAAATTATGGTTATAAGGTGACAAGTTATGTGTAGTCAAGCTTATTTGTCTAGAAATAAGCACACAAACAATACGTGGTGCCTCGATACATGTATGAAACCAGACGACTTTTGTGTTTTTAATCTCCAAATGCTAAAAAAGACACCAGAGAGCAAATTAAATAAAATCAACCAGACAGTAAACACTAGCAGGCTTTGTTAATTTCACCAACTTGTTTATTTCAAACAGCGCACTTTTCGCGCATGCGCAGTGGTTTGAATCCTGTGCTCTAGAAATAGCATTGGAGATCAGCTCATGTCTACCTCACATCCGACCGCTAATTGCACATTGGTAAAGTTGGATTCAGCGGAAAAAAAAATTCTTGGAAAATTGCAGAGCAAAAGAGAAGTTGTTGAATTACATAATTTTTCATGTCAGGCCACACAGTCTGCTGGGAAATACCATCTCCTGATTTTTTTATAATTTTACTTGTTATGTCACAAAACTGAAATACTTGGTGAAAGTTCTTTTTGAATATTTCAAAACTGATTTGAAAATTTTTGTTTGTTGGACTCTTGCTAGCATTTTATGGACATTATTGATTTTGCTATCATTTTTATTTATTAATTTTCTTAATAATTTGAATCCAAATTTTGGATATCAGGTTGCTAGAATTGATTTAATAAATTTTATTCACCATAGTTTTATTATTTCTCAGAGTGCTAACATTATACCTATATCTCTAAACAATTTTTTTTTTTTTTTTTTTTACCAGAGCCATCTGCAATCTGACTGTAACTGTGTGTGTATGCATGCATGTGTGTGTGTGTGTGTGTGTGTGTGTGTGTGTGTGTGTGTGTGCGAGATTGCATGTCTTTGACGTGATCAACAAAAGTAAACTTTTCACCATGCAGTTTGATCCTTAACTGTGTATGTGTGTGCATGCATTTGCTTGCATGTGTGTATATGTGTGTGTGTTCTACACCTGGATCTATATCTTAATCTATTTCTAAATCTGTTTTTTTCAGATTCCCTTTGAAGTCACCAAGGCCAACATGCACAGTTTTGAGAAGCTGTTTGATCCAAGCTTTGGCTTCACCATGAAGGGAGGGACCATGTTTAACTGGTTCAGCAAGTTGTTCACACAGTAAAGATATACAGTAATGGACAGTTTACATCAATGGGATGATATTACACAGAAACGGCCTGCCGTGTTAATGTTCCCATGATACGTGTATCACATGTGCACAGCGATGGAATCAAACCTAATTAACACTATACTGGACTTTGGTCTAAGTTAACATTGGCTGAATGGGCTGTCAGTTCACAAAGTATTGAAATTGGGCCCAAATTCACACATAAGCATCTGTTGACATACTGTATGTAGTAGTGGAATTGTGTCAAAGTTCACACTTACTGAATAGGCATCAGTTGACACAGTATTGGAATCAGATCAAAGCTCAACAGGTCAAAGTTCATACTTGCAGCAGTCATCAGGGTAATGGACTATAGGCCCAAAGCCCACAAGGCAGTGAAATGTCGAAGTTAGAATGTACAGTATGACAATGGAATCAAACCAAATTCACATGATTTTGAATGAAACCAAGAGTCTTCTATGTCATTCCCTTTAATCAACATTGTTTCTGTGATTAAATGGCCGCTTTGGAACCGCCATAACAAATTAAGTTGAAAAAGATTACCTGAAGACATTTTATTGAATGTGTTTCCCGTCTATATAATAATGCAATCTTTTGTTCCAGAAGAATAATAAGCGGAAAGTGTAACAATATTAAGTTTTAAAGCATTTTTCCACAATGCCAAGGATTTTGTTTCCATCCATCTTTTATGAGTTATGTGTTCATCTACATGGGGTATGGAAAGTTGTGCGGGGCCCATGAGAAAATCGTACTGGGCTTAGTTTTGCCTTCTCTATTTTGTCTCACAAATTTTACATATACCAGTAAACCCCACACACTCCATTCTCCCCATGTAAATGACGACATAACAAATAAAATTATCATTCATGAAAAATGAAGTTTAAAGAATTGTAGAAACAATGGTGATACCTTTGATACATGTACATGTAATATACACGTACATTGTATATTTGTTCTAAGAATATTTAGTATGGTATTTTAGTGTTGTCTTTTCAGAGTGTGCTTTATTGTTGGATGCCTTTTGCAAGTTTGTATTCTATATTACATTATTATATCAATTTCTTCTTTTCATTTCAAATGGCAGTTTGCTTATAGGTAAAATGTTTTATTCATCCTTGTTTTATGATTAAATCTAAAAAAATTTTCCTGTTTGTCTCCCTTACTCTCTGCGTCCTTAAATCAAGCTGAAAGGGGTCAAAACCCTGACTTAATTAATCATCTAATGTTCCACTCCCAACTGACAATTGGTTTTCCATTTCCCCACGTCCTGCGTCATTTCATTGTCCCTGGCTTGTAGTTTGTTACCAATGTTTTTTTTTTTTTTTTTTTTGTAAGNTAAAGATGTGACCCCCCCCCAAATAAAAAAAAACTAATAAATAAATAATAATAATAAATAATAATAATAATAATAATAATAATAATACACGTAAAACAGGTAATCGCAATTCAGGTGTGATTCAAATACATCAGTGCAGTACAGAGATGAGCTATTCATGATCATCTGGTGCTGTGCAAACAATCATTTTAGCTCGCCCTTAGTGTAAATCTTTTCCCCAATGACAGGCCGATCCATTCAGCTGCTCCAAGTCCGTTTAACAACGAGATAGCATTTAACAACAACACCATTAGTAAACGGCTCATATCTTCTCCATTGTTCGCATGTCTCCTTTTTCCTTTATGAAGACATTATAAAACGTACATGTAATTCCACTTAAAGATGTTTCAGGTTACAAAGAAAGAAACAATGAAGAGAAAAGGGCACTACGTCTGTCATTGTATCTGGTGCAGGTATTAGAAATGAAATGTGCAGACTATGAGGTTTATAAAAGCTTTACCCTAAAGAAAGAACATAAAAAAAGTAGCGTAAAAAGTGACTGTAGTGTACGTTATTAATGCATTTTTTTCTTTGAAAGTAGTGACATGCAACAGTTTACAAAAACGCGTGTCCATTCACCTTTTTCCGTCATTTTCAAAGTGATATAAATATAATTCCTAATAGAATAGGGAGCTGAAAAATCCAATAAAACACTTAAGGCAGTTTGTCGTTCTGCTTCGTTAAAAATCAGGTATATAGGTGGCAATGCTGATGTGCGTACATTCACATTTTTCCCCTATTATAAAAGAATTTGATGAAATGTGGTCTAAAATGTATTATGTAAAGGCCATTACAAAAAATAAAGTGAACATTTATCTCATTTCATTGACGCATACATTTTAATACATATTAATTTGCATAACCTTTATGTTAACTTAATTAGTGTCGACTTCTTTACATATTCGACGGCATTGAAGTATAAAAGAGCAAAAAATCATGGTGCAAGTCAAAATTATGCCAATATTACGCAAAATATGTGCGTCAATGACGTGCCTCAAATGCCCCCTTTTCTTTGAAATGACCCATACAATACTTTTAAGTGTCCTAGTGTGAGAGGAATTGTAGTCCGTGGTCCCATATGATTCGTTCAGGTAAAGGTTAGTCGGAGTATTAGGATTAGTTTATGGGACGAAAGTCACCATATAAATTAATGGAAAACGGACTACGGTTCCTAGCGGACTACCGTTCTTGTCACACCGGTCAAAAAGACATAATATATGGATATTGAAGTAAAGTATAAAGGTCATCGCGATAAATTTTGTGCAAATAGAATTTTAATTTTACGTATTAAAACTGTTTATTTCCATATGTAATAATCAATATATTAAATAACAACAATGGGTGTAATAATCNCCCTAAAGAAAGAACATAAAAAACATAGCGTAAAAAGTGACTGTAGTGTACGTTATTAATGCATTTTTTTTCTTTGAAAGTGGTGACATGCAACAGAGTTTACAAAAACGCGTGTCCATTCGCCTTTTCCCGTCATTTTCAAAGTGATATAAATATAATTCCTAATAGAATAGGGAGCTGAAAAATCCAATAAAACACCTAAGGCAGTTTGTCGTTCTGCTTCGTTAAAAATCAGGTATATAGGTGGCAATGCTGATGTGCGTACATTCACATTTTTCCCCTATTATAAAAGAATTTGATGTAAAGTGGTCTAAAATGTATTATGTAAGGGTCATTACAAAAAATAAAGTGAACATTTATCTCACTTCATTGACGCATACATTTTAATCATATTAATTTGCATAACCTTTGTATGTTAACTTAATTAGTGTCGACTTCTTTACATATTGGACGGCATTGAAGTATAAAAGAGCAAAAAATCATGGTGCAAGTCAAAATTATGCCAATATTACGCAAAATATGTGCGTCAATGACGTGCCTCAAATGCCCCCTTTTCTTTGAAATGACCCATACAATACTTTTAAGTGTCCTAGTGTGAGAGGAATTGTAGTCCGTGGTCCCATATGATTCGTTCAGGTAAAGGTTAGTCGGAGTATTGGGATTAGTTTATGGGACGAAAGTCACCATATAAATTAATGGAAAACGGACTACGGTTCCTAGCGGACTACCGTTCTTGTCACACCGGTCAAAAAGACATAATATATGGATATTGAAGTAAAGTATAAAGGTCATCGCGATAAATTTTGTGCAAATAGAATTTTAATTTTACGTATTAAAACTGTTTATTTCCATATGTAATAATCAATATATTAAATAACAACAATGGGTGTAATAATCAACAATTAATGGATTCCTTGGCCAATGCTGCTTGTCAATTACCAGGTAATATAATTTGCTATCCCCCCCACCCCCCCACCACCACCCTTAAATGTCAGAAATGATGAGGCAGGCGGTTTGTAGGCATCTTTTATTGTTCTTTTGCAACCTATTTGTAAAACAGTAAATAAGATATTCCACAGAGAGCGCTTGTTTCTTTCTTTTCTCTTCTTTTTTTCCCTTTGGGGGTGGCATAAGCAAATTGTCGAGATTTTCATTTCTTTAACATTTTTTACGATTAACGTTTATTTTTGGCTGACTCTATTAATCACCCAAAATACTTCTGATCTGAAATTAGAAAAAATACTCGTCAAATGCACCCGTTTATTATTACAGATAGTGTTAAGGCACAGCAAATATAAATAATAGTGTATCGTTATTCCCGGTGCACACTAAAATCTATAAGCTTAGCTACCGGTATTATTACTACATGATACCCAATAGTCGCAAAGTCGGTGGCTCGCTCGAAGCTTCTAGTGAGCGTTGGACTTTATCCCGTTTTTAAATGCATGTGATACAGCGGCAAAACAAGATTCGGGTATGCTATTTACAAACAACATGTTTTAATGTGAGTGTTAACGTCAAACCCCTATAATATAGACGGCCATATCAATGTGTAACTTGTAATAACCCCGCGCCTATGTGTGCGCGATATCTATATAAATATATTACAAACAATTTGTATATATACCAGTATAACCTTACTGTGTAATTTTGTGTAATTTTACAACGGCTTTACAAAAAGAAAATAAAACACAGTTAAAAATATCACTTGTTTGGCCTAAGCTCTATCATCCACCAATTAAGAGAAGACGTATAAAAATGAAAAAAAATACCATGCCCTTATGTGAGTATGTGTATGGGTGTGTGAGTGTATGCACGTTGTTGTGGGGTATTTTTGGATGCTTTTGTATCGTAGTAGATATTGAAATAAACTGCATCTGAATAAGGTTCAGATAGTATAAATATGGAACAGATCAGTTTCTGTGTCTCTCTCTATGAATATATAGGACTACTTGAGCGTACAGGCATGCATGTATGACAGTTTATCATACATGTAGATCACCCGGATCTGGAAGCGGCGTGGATCTCGTTCGCGTAGACCGCCTTCGTAGACTGGTACTCACGTGGCTGAAAAAACGTACAGTTTTATACCTGAACTTTCCCGCCAACCTCCCAAACGCACGTCTGAAATTCCTCCCCGTGATGCAGTAAAGAAAGAAGTTCACCGCAAAATTGATATAATACAAGAATTGAAAGACGTACTGTAGAACGTATTCCATTTGTGTGCCACTGTGTTGCCCGCCGTTGGCGTATAACATTATGAGGACGTAAATCCTTATCCCGTGGCTGGGGAGATTTAAGAACAGAAACACAGTTGAAACCACTAACAGCATTTTTGTAATCTTCATCTGTGACTCTTGCGACCGTCTTGTAGGGGATCCTATTACCGGATGAGGGTGTTTCACGTACCTGTTGTTGAACGTGAATTGCTCCACAATAATTCGTGCATCGGATTCCTTCCGTTTACTATAGAAATAAGCCACCTTTATAGCAATTCGAATATTCATGTATATGAGCACGACGCTTGGGATGACAAAAGTCAGTACGGTATCCGTGTAAATGAACCCCTTATTGAGCTCGGAATATCCGTCCAGGGGTTTGCAGACTCCGTCCTCAACCCCGTTTGTCCATAAAGTGAGCAAATAAAACACGGCGGCGAACCCCGCCAGAGATAGGACCACAATTTTGGCTCGCGCCACAGTGCACATTTCGGGTCGCTTTAAGGGGAACCGCACCGCAATGTACCGCTCCGTGGTGAACGCCACAACGTACCACACGGAGAGAAAACTGAATATGTATGTTAAATATATACTCGCCTGGCACCATCCCTGCGAGTAGAACAGGTTAATCTTAAGGTCCAATAACCACTGTGTCATAAGGAGCAGGATAAGAAAAGCCTCGTCCGAAATGGCGAGCGCGGCAAGATAGACACTGGACGAAAGTCGCTGAAGGTGGGTGCAGGTGAACACCAGGAATGACATGAGGTTTCCGATGAAACCCAGAATCACCACAGTCGGGGTGAAGTACAGTCTGAAATTGTGAAGGAAGTGAAGGAATGGATAGCGCGCTGTGTTGTACGCCATCTCTTCCATCGAGCCACCAACGGAACAGTTTCCATCATAATCATGGGTCGTTTCGGTCATCCAGGGTCCCTCTTGGGCAGTTGACACCATGGCGTGGTACCCCCTAGTTGACCCACAGTTTGGCGCCGTGTTGACCATGTGCGTCGTTAATTCTATTACTGTCCGGTTCAGGAGGTGCATGACTTCGGTTGTGTATATGCCGTCCACTGCAACCTTCTTAATGTGGTCACTTACCGCGTCTGGAACCGCCATTGGCGACACGATAAATCCGAGTGCAATTCCTATTTTTTTTTATCAGGATTTGATTAATTTGATTAATTGTTCCAAACACTGATCGCCGTACTCATTTCGATCGATTTTACGCTTGACCAGTTCCAAGGGCACCAAGTTCCACTTTGCAGCACTAAATGCTTAAATGTTCAAACCCAAAGCAGCACTGTATCTCCGCACATGCCTTGGTTATTCCACGGTACATCGATCTTTCGTGTTAAAGGCAACTGTCAGGTGGTTCAGCTTAATAAACCTTAAATGGCAAACGCAAGTGATATTCACAGCCGTCAATTGTCTAGGAAAAATGTTAATATCAGATCCAACAGGCATTAAACGCGGTCCTTGACCACGCTTTTCAGACGTTGCTTGGTGTATCTATAATGCGGTGCAAATCCTTCAGCGTGTTGAAACAGACACCGAAGAGACAACTGAACGCTCCGAGCGATTTCGATTTCTCATTTCTAAACGCGATCCTCTTCTGACACTGCGTTTAAATGCAGTAGTTCAATATACGCCTAGTTTAGCATCAGGTGGTCGCCTCACCTTTCTGCACTTAATAGTGCAATCAGTTCAACGCAGTGACTAGAATTCATATATTCCGGTGCCCTTGCTTATTGCCACCGTGTGATCTCTCCCTTTATTGAATCTTATACTGAATATACATCGGAAAAACAAAACTGCCCATCAATTTACCTCCTGTTGCTTTCGCTCTCGATTTCAATGCGTGTCACCGGGGACTCGCCGTTGACATGGATCCGCTATATTTAATACGGCTCAACGTTCATAGGCTTCGGCTCGAATTAATATGCCAATGTTATTGTCTAATGAAACGGAGTAGAAAGCTGTATGTTGAACTTATGACCGCCTATCGCATAACAGATTGTCAAAGACCTTGAACAAAACGCCATAAAAATTTGATGACATGCTATTTGATTGGTTGAATATTCCAAGCGTTGTTTTATCAGTTGTTGAACGGAGGTTTGAGAATCGAGTTGGTATTCGGTGAACGAAGCAGATCACGGCCTAACTCTGTTTTCAAATGCCACCAGCCCTGTTCCAACAGCTTCACACATATTTCTGTGAATGAATCCCGCTGGTGCTAGTGCGAGTAATGTCCAATCCAATTTTTCAAAGATCTCAGATATCATTTAAAATGAAATGGCCAGTTTCTCTGAAAGCAGATTCTGCCTGTCACGCCCCCCAAAAGATGTTTTATTCAAACAATAATAAGGTTAATTCCAAGAATTGTTTACTGTGTCCTTACAATTCAATGTTCGTCATTTAAGTATCCTGAAAATACTGGATACATTTCGCTCAAAGGATACATTTCGCTCAAAGGGGTCTATTTTAGATAACATGGGATGGTCAGGCAGTAGACAATGGGTCTACTTTGAAATGTTTGTATTTTTGCTGGTCGATGTTCCCTGCTTTTTCTCTAAGAATTAAAAGACTCGCAGGTTACGGAAACAGAACAGTTTTACGTCGTCGATATTTTGTGCAAGTATTTTGTTCTCCAGTGAATGGAATACGACGGCGATCCATATCGCAAGGCGGATATCTTTACAAAAATATTCTTTAAGTCAATTTCCTCAATTCCCCCCAAGTCTTTCCTGTTCAGTATTTAATGGAATTTCTTCACCCTACAGCAAAAGAGTAGAACGACTTTTTCTCGAAACAATTGCTTTCTTATTGCTGGGTTTTCTTTGAAGTGTCTTCAATCCCCCCACGTTCTAACCCTGTTGTTTATAACAGGTGCGTAACGCGTTAACTTCGATTACGTATGCCCCTGTTGAAATCTGGATAAACGCAGGTGTGCATATTATTATTTCCAGAATTGTTGCCTAAAATCCTCTCTCATTCGTTTTGTTTTCGGCGCATTGTTGATTCCAAGCGCGATGTGATTTTCGTTAATGATAAAAATGAATTACTAAGAAATGCCTTTCGATTCTTTTGCGGTATCTGATTACTTGCGTGTTGTGCCTATTATCTGTATATCCTTTCATATCGGAATGCGTGTTTGTCAGTGAATTTACATAACAACATCCACCCTGAACTTAAATAATTCCATGACTGAAATATTTCCACAAATGCATTTGAAATCAAGGCCATTGGATAATAGCATTTAGACTCAATGTTGTGGAGAAAATCGATCGTCGCAGAAGTTTTGTTCAGCAAAATGAAATAAGACAATACTTTGGAGGCTATTTCTTCTCCTCGTTATCACCGTCCTTGGCCTATTGAGCGACTTATGACCCAGAGTTGTGTAATTATAGTAAGCTCGTAGTACGGCGTAGTTATGAATGAAAGTTATGTAGCAAATCGCAAAGGGATTGTCTATTAGTAACATGGGTTTGTAATCCGTCCGCAATCATTCACTGAGCATTCTCCAGCGTATAGGTAATGTTGTTCCAGTCAAGGACAATTTCTATTGGAGGCTGGCAGACGACTGCAAAATAAAACAAATAAGTCTTATCGTCTGAAAAGAGGAGCCGGCGGCTGGCTTTCAGACGAGCTGTTGGGAATATATAAGGATACATGGCAATGCCATTTGCTTGTGTCTGGAAAAAGAAATGACAGAATTTTAAGAAATGAAATATTTAATAAAATGAGGTTTGCGAGGATCTCGTATAGTCTGTGCCATGCGTTTTACAGAAGACGGAACAGAAAGGGTTCGCCGTTTAGCCTATACACACCTTTAAAAATGTCCCGCGTTACTTTTTTTACTCTGACGGCAAAAAAGCAACAATGACTTATTTTTTATTTTTATTTTGTCTTGTTTAATCCAAAATATGTGCGGCAACGTATTGTTCGCCTGAAATATCATATCAAGCTTCTGAACCGTGGCGTACGAGCAATGCTACCTTTTTTACAAGAACAATTCATGCCTCAGTAAAAAAAGTAATTTTCACTTATCCAATGACATGTTTTTTCGATTGATAAGAAAAGGGTTTATCGTCCCTGTTTATCACTTACTCAACGTGGACACACCATATTAACACAGAAACGGATATTAGATTTTTATGATGACGGAAGCCGTAATGTTTTATCACGTGGCACCTTTCCACTGAATATAATCCACATCTCTCATTGGCTTGATTTAGCGAAGAAATGCTGTGATGGTTTATACGATAATATAAATGAACATATACGAACGCCGCTGTATGCACAAAAATACCGATACATCGGTTCATCTTTTTATTTTTCAGAAAGCCAATCATGTTGAAATACAATACTCATTAGGGATTTTGGTCTGCCTGAATTGATGGGAGAGAGATAAAAAAAAGGAAGATGAATAGTTCCAAAGCTCTCAGATGAGAGGAACCTGGAATAAAAAAGACCTTTTGTTTTTGAAAAATGAGAAGATAAGTTATTGTTGTTTATAGTTGTTCATATTTTTTGTCACCAGGGTAAAAAAATAGTAAGGAAATAATGAAGGCGCGAAAAGAAACAAACGCCTTCCAGCTTCACTACACCGCATGGAACAGATTTTAAAAGATCCTTGCAAACTTTGATTTTATCAAATATGTTTTTTAAACAGACGACACTTGCATGCAAAATCTCGTCTGAAAGGATGGGTGGATAAGAGATAAATAATGGATGAGTTCTATATTGGCAGAACCTGTCGCATCTTGTGTGACCTTGACCTTGTGCTGTTCAAACGAAACAAGCATGAATAAAACTTTCAAATGGCCTGTTTTCTCATCAGAAAAACAAATGGAAAAGCACAAATTCACACCAATCTAAAATTCCTCTGAAAATACCTTGAGATGGCATTACTAAAAATTAAGGAAAGAGACATGTCGTCTAAAATACTTTTTTTATCCACCAGATCTAAAAGCTTTACTAAAAAAGCCATGAAATTGCAGCTATCTTGCCTTTTTAGCTATGATGGTCATTTCAAAATGGCTGAAGCTATTAAAAATAAGTCTTACTGAAAAACACTGAAACAAAACCTCTTAAAGGTACATACGAACCGAGCACCGGTGGAGCGTGGATTCCCAGTAACACATGTAAACCACTTTTACTAGTTTCTTATACGACTCAAATGGGGGCGTCACGATAGTCCGAAGGTTCATTGGTCCGAAGGTTCATTGGTCCGAAAAGTGGTAACATTTTCATCGATTTTTTAATCAAGGGTTCATTGGTCCGAAGGTTCTATAGTGAACATTCGGACCAATGAACCTTCGGACTATTGAACCTTCGGACTATCGGTACGGCCCCACTCAAATATATTCGACATGCCAAGGGATAAACTGAATAGATCACTCGATCAGCCATAAATGAGCTTTTGACTGCTCCTTTCTTTAAATTTTTGGTCGGAAATTTAACCTAATTTCGTGACCTACTTTTCTGCCCCATTGACACACAGCATAGAAACTAGCAGAAAAATCCGTTCGAACATCATTTTTGGGTAAAATTAAACAATGTCTTTTGGTAATTCTCTTAGTTATACTACTTGAAACTGCATGCTGGCATTTGGTCGATTTTTGTGACAAAGACTGACTTTGTATGCATCTTAAATATTCTCCTTTTCCTGGATATTTGATACATAGAACGCTACAAACGTGTGGGATGGCGAATCCCTTTTCGTGTCATATTTCCCTCAAATCCAAGCCAAATTTACCTAACCTTTTCCATTCATTCAGAACACTATATCCAAGAGATATTATATTGCACACACGTTTTACACAGGTGAAAATGCCACTGATTATTTTTATCTGCCCAGAGCATGATATTTCCCAGAGCTTCTGAGTCGATTAAAACACATCTCGATCACTTGGTAATTGCATAGCTATCAGATAAACAATAACAAACCAGTAAAATTTATCCCCAGACCCATTTCATAATTTCATCTAAGACTACAGTGGCTGATAAGTGGCACCCTTAGTATAATGACAGAAGGAGGCTTTTTAAAGCTTACATTTGCTGCTTTAAGCTTGTTCCTGAGAGGAAAATATCGATTAACTAAAAAAAAATGGTGCACTGCCGGCCAGAGCTACCCTGAGTTTCAGATGGTGCAGTTTCAACCAACATACACCCTGGGTTTCGGAATATTAATGATGGTTTATGATAAATGATCTACCCTATACCCAGTGCGTGTGGTACCTGTACTTAACTTTGATTTCCAGGGAACAGAGGATCCTATATTATCCAGCAAACGAAGTTTGTTACCCTGAGATTTAAATACAGACGGTGTTTCTACTCTTTTAATCATACGATCTCTGTTACAGATGTTGGTTCCACCCTAACCAGGATAAGCTTCCCATGCCATCTACCAGGCCAAAAGTTAACAGATTGATTTTTCACGAGATATTCACAGATATGTCTCTAGTTAAATGCTGGGACTTTTCTGCAGCCGTGACAGAGACAAGTCCACAGAACAAAATCTGGGGCACTGGTAGAGGGTATATAAGCTCCCCATCTATCTGAGTTTGGGATTAGTAACGGCATAATACCCCCACTCCCCGTATATTTTAACTGGCTCACAAACATGTATAGTAGATGTACCATGGATGCGAATGATATCTATATAGGAATGCAATGATGGTACCAACCAACGGAAGCTACTTCCGTCCGCGGTGCGTGTCTATCTTGGCGCCCTCGCCCTTTCGGTAAGGTTACTCATTTATTATCATTTTTGAAACATTGGTTAAACCTGTTCAAGTCACAGAGATGGTGCAAGACAAGTATATAATTTATCTCACTTACAAACATTTTTTTCTTTCCGGGTGGTACCAATTAGTTGAGGTATAGCCTATATATTGCAGTGCGGTTCCCCTTAAAAGCCTGCGGCTTTCACTTTTAATCCTAAACTGAAGCACTTATCCAACTTCCTTATCATGTTAGGCTGAAGTAACTGTCTTACCTCATAAGCAAATAATTGTTAGACTTCTTTTTATATCGAGGCATTACCTCATACCATAGCTTCTAGATTTCAGTATTGCCTGCTCGATCTTGATTTCATATGTAACCCATATCAACAGTGTAAAGCTACCACATGAAAAGATATATAGTGAGCAAGCTAGCTGTATAGTGCCCTGACACTCAGGGCATACCTCATTGTTCTCGTCTTATCTAAATGACGGCTTCACAAATATTTATGGGCTCGTATGAAGCATTTATGGGCTGATATGAAGTTTTCGTGTATGTTACATATACTCCATGTAGTGTATATACACTCCTCTTTTTTCACCCTGAATTTCTCTCCATTAGTACCAGCATGTGCATGTCGTCTCCGTATTAAATGAGCAGCAAATATTTCTGGTAAAAAAGGAGAGTTTCCAGTGAGTTTTCAAACTCAGGGCGGATGTAAAAAGGGGGGAGAAAAACGAGGCCGGAAATGGCGGAGACCAATCGCAATACTGGAGTTTCCCTTGGGCGACTCGATCTTCGATCTTCGTTTTTTTCTTTCTTTTGTCTATCCACCCTTCCCATGTACATGTATAAAAACAAATGCTGCACTAGTTGACTGCTTACAAAATGATACTAACGCTCAATAACTTCATTGTTTTTTGAACAATTGAATTACCCTTAATCCTAATAATTTACGGTCAATGAAAACCTAACATAATTACAACGTACATGTAGTTGGTGATGATAAATATTTTACAACATATGCCTAATGTGTGCTCGACGTACCTCAAAACTGCTTTAGGAATCAACGTCGGAACCGGTGTCGCAGATTTGACTGCTAATGTCTGGTAGGCGCTAGCCCACGTCACCTGTTATCGTACTGGCAGTGCGACATGAAAACACACGACGTTTCGTGTCGCATTTTTGGCGCCATTCAACCAGTATAGGATTTTGCGCGCATGCATTATTCAACTGCAGTATACAATGAAATGGAAATTTTTATGCATCTAGTTACTTGAATGATTGAATACCGGTAGAATAAGGCAGTGTTACGTTCGTGTGTGTGGGTGAGTGTGCGTGCGTGTATGTGCGTGGAGAGAGAGAGAGAGAGAGAGAGAGAAAGATGGTTAAAGCGATTTCACAAACAGAACTTTACGCACTTTGCACACGGTAACTTCCTAAAGGGGTGTCTGACATTTGTTAGGTCGAGAAGTTTTTTGTTTGATTTTACAGCAGAGACCCCTATCGGAGGGTATACTTTACAGGTAAGCCTGTGATGGGAGTAAATCTAAATGCATGAAATACAGAGAATTGGTACATGAAGCAATCGAATGCAGGTTCCCATATCATTTCATGACTGCAGTGAGCTGAATTGAAGAGGAAGTGCAGGGTGATTGCTTTACTGATGAAAAATCGATGTTTTGATCAGTTTAAAGGAATATTGTGTGTACGGAGACATTAAGTAATTAGCACGCACACAAGACCTTTACACGACAAACTAACAAATAAACAAATTACTTAATAGACAAATAAATAAACAAAAAGAATGACAATAAAATATTAATCACATTTTGCGTAGAAGAGCAAACATCAATTTACCCCACAAAACTTGTAAGAAGACAATTAACGCTCTATAAACTAGTTTTTGAAAATGTTTGTAGGCCTACCGTTACAAGTGAAATTCAATACCGTACATCTCCATTACGGCAGTGACTCAAGAACTGCTTTATAGATCGCTTTTTTGTCAACGGTTTGAGACACATGTATGGTGTTTTGCACCTTGGTAATTATGGGGTCATCCAAGTTATCATCATTTTTCAGGTCTACAAAGAGTAGCCTTTTTCCAGCCCCCTCCCATCCCCCTCTTTAAAGAGTACAAGGTGGAACGCTAAAAATATGAAAAATGATGTCCTTTGCCAGCACACCCATGGGATGAAGATTAATTTTTTTTTAATTTTCCAAAAGCCCTCCCCCCCCCCCCCCAGCGTGCGGTTTGTAGACTTGTGAAAATGACAATAAAATGGATAACCCCAAAAGAAAATTGATATTTTGCTATATAAAAGTCTAATACTCACTTTGTCCCTTTAACGTCTAAGAACGATAACTAAGCACGTGGACTTATAATCTCAAAAAACACAGAAAATATGGCTGGTAACAGGAATATGTTCCTCAGAGCACCGGACTGAAACCCGAATCGCAGCATTAAATATCCATGCGCTGTTCTTGAAAACCGTCAGCTACATGTAAAGGTACACATGCACAACTGCTGACAGTAAAAAACCAAAGAAACTACACTGAAACTATAAGGTATTGATGTGAACCCGCTTTGCCCTGTTTGTAACATAATATGGGATTTCTAGTCCAGCAGAAATAACTGCAGATGATAAATAGGTTTCTGTGTGAACCAGTTTCTCGTATTCAAAATGGGAGCACGAATGCCCTGCGGTATATATTGGAAAGTGTGTGAACAAGAGCAGGTGCGTGTGTCTTCCCAGTCGCTGCGGAGTCAAAGAAAAACACACTGTAAACACAGAAGAAAAGGGAGGAGTAAGCTTTGAAAAATATCAAGCATTATTCTTCAGTTGTTCTAGAGTGAGGTGGGAGAAATACATCACGCAATAAGAAGGAAGCGATAACCTACTCCTGTATTGACTTCATTCTTTCCTCCACAACTAGAGCCAACCAGTAATAGGTATCAGCCTAGGGCGGGTTCTGGTGGGGCATATCAGGACACGTCCTTCTCAGCCCCCTCCCCCCTTCGGATTTACCATCTCTTTACCCCTCCACTACCCCCCCCCCCCCCCCCCCCCGCCCCCAAAAAGGAGTAACCGGCAGATCAAGAGAAACGTGACAAAAACCAAGTCATCTTACATCCGCGATCCTGTGTTTTATGGTCAAACTGCTCTCGTCTACCATTATGATATTTTTATTTTTTATTTTATTATTATTATTATTATTTGTTTTATTTGATTTATTTATTTGATTTATTTTTTTAGGTAAGAAATTCTCTAGTGCCCATTGGCAAAATCTTGGAACCGCCATCGTTACCTGGATGATGTGGGTTTTTTTCCTGCTCGAAAAGCTTTCCCCTTACAGCAAAAATCCCTGGATCAGAACAATTAAGCCTTTCAAAAGAACAACGGTGTTATCCGTCTTGCATGTCTCACGACTAACATGTCTCACGAATCATCATCAACTCGCTTTTCTTATTTTAACCTTACTTCTGTCTCCAACTTTCTCCTAGGTTGTGCGGTTTCTTGCGTCTTGGAACTGCAAGTTCCATTTCACTCTGATATCCTATCGTTTACTAGACGTTTTTTTTACTGAGAGATGGATTTCAGACAACTATCGTGAGAGCAAAAGTGTGTTGGTTTTTACAAGGGCCTTAATAGTGTTTAGGTAGAGGTGCACCTTGGCAAGTATTAGACCCCATTCCCACAGATTTTAGATCGATTTATCGCTGTGGGGAGTCTCACTAGATTACAGTCAGCTTATCCGGCTTAAGCGTCTGTCCCGCCTACTAAAAGCTGTAAGAGGTTAATTAACTACGGTGCGCGCTCGGCTGACATCAATTTAGCGTGAACCCCCAGGGAGTTAGGTCGATCTAGATGGATCGATCTAAATCTATGGGAATGCACTCTAAGACCACAGGGTGCGCTAGTAGTCTGTTGCAAAATTCTGTATCGCTATTTCACGTAATCTTGCCAGAAAAGAGACATGCCCTTTGTATTTTTCAGTGGGGAGCGATTTCACACCTACAGTATAGGTGATGAGTAGCGCACATCTGTCTGTATTACGCACTGCAAGTCAAGCAAGCCCTAGACTTACTCTAGAAGCCCACCTGAGTGATTACACAGAACCCTGTAATTATCCTCCTCTGCTGCTGAGCCACCGTTTAAGAGGCTGGTAAGGGCGGCGTAGTTTCATTACACTAGACAGTCAGATAAGATGTTTTCCCACAGGGGCTCATACTTAAATTTTGTATACTACTGATATTTTAGAAGCCCCCTGATATTAGAGGGTGGGCAAGTATGACATAACAGATCATTTACAAAACAACTTATATCTGGCACAAATCACTAAAATATATATAATTTCGCATGCCTCAAACTATTTTTGCACTACAGTAAATCCGCGTATTACATATGAGACGCATTTTTCTGTTTCAGTGATTTTTTTAGTCCTGGCGACCTATCAGTGCAATTCTTTCAGTATTATGTAGTTGTTAAAAGGGTGTCTTGAAATCAAAACTCCCAAAGTTCTGTTGAGAATTTGTAATTATGGGCATAAAAATAGCCTTTTCGTCAAAGGTTTTCTGCCTACTGGCGTTATATCTTCGACACATAGGCTGTATTCCCAGAGCTTTTAGATCGATCTATCCCCGCGGGGGGTCTCACTAGATTACTGTCAGATAATCCGGCTTAAATGTCCGTCCCGCCTACTACAAGCTGTAAGGGGGTAATTAACTTTCGTGTCCGCTCGGCTGACAGCTATTTAGCGTGAACCCCCAGGGAGTTAAGTCGATCTAAAGTAGATCGATCTAATCTCTGGAAATGGGGTCTATTTTTGCACTACAGTAAATCCGCGTATTACATAAGAGACGCATTTTTCCATTTCACTGATTTTTTTTTAGAATTTGTAATTATGGGCATAAAAATAGCCTTTTCGTCAAAGGTTTTCTGCCTACTGGCGTTATATCTTCGACACATACATGTAATGTTAAGCAGTAAAAATTTTCGAACACAATTAGTGACGAATTCAAGATTGAATATCAAACGATTAGCAAATATCTCTTGAAACCAGTTGTGATCAATTCCTTCCCCAAATTTCAAAAGTTGGAGATGCCACTCATCAAAACTTTGGGCAGGGCTGTGTTATAGTCTATGAGCATGCATGTACATATGTGCATATACCTATACGTCTGCATACATGTACATATGTGCATATACCTATACGTCTGCATACATGTACATGGGGTGCTTTCCCAGAGATTAAGATCGATCTAAAGATTAAGTTTTAGATCGACCTAACTCCCTGGGGGTTCACGCTAAATTGCGGTCAGCCGAGCGGACACCATAGTTAATTACCCCCTTAGAGCTTTTAGTAGGCGGGACAGACGCTTAAGCCGGCCAAGCTGACAGTAATCTAGTGAGACTCCCCACAGGGATAGATCGATCTAAAAATCTATGGAAATGGGGTGTATGGGTTTAGGGGATGCATGTGCATGTATGTCTCCTGTCTTTTAACTGCCATCAAAATGTTTTCTGCAAGGTAACAGCAGTCGCAGTAGAAACTTGAATTTTACACAAACTAGATAAATGAAATTGCCCATGAACGTTTTCTAAAACACACAGTGTTTTCAGTGTCACACGAAAGTCTTACGCTCTTAGACTTGGAAGCTTTTGTTGGATAGCTGACTATGTACAGTTGATTTTGAGATAAAAGTATTTAAAAATTTAAGAATGCTTGGCTCACAATGAATGTACCGGGTATTTGACATAGTTGAATGGCCTACAGTCACATCAAAAACGAAAGAATAGTTCGTCGAGACAATTTCCATTTGCTCAAGGGACTTGGTTAAAAGATAGACACTAAAGATAGACGGCTAAACATAGACGGCTACTTGACACTAAAGATAGACGGCTACGTCTTAGTATACTCGGATTTGATCCAAAAAACCTTCCAAAGACTTACTTCGGACTTTTTTTTGTGAAGCATGCAACGTAAGGCTCCAAAAACAAATCTTGGAAGAGAAGCGCAACTTGAGTGCAGATCATTAAGCAAATTGCACGAACTGTCTAATCAAACGTAGGTCGAGTTAGTGATGCCAGTAGAGCCAGAAATTACCTTTAACGAAACCCTGGCACGACTTACAGATATAATAGGAGAAAATACAGGAAGCAAGTACAAGAAAAAGCGCCATGCCACGCTCTCTGCCTATCTGTGTAATTATGCCTTGGGGCTTTACAATCGGCGTTGTAAAAGGCGCAGCGGTGCAGGTTAATTTTATTTAAGTAGGCCCCTTTTTTCTAGAAATGCCCAATCAAAGCGAATTATCTTTCGATTTTGATATTCTAGGAATTCACGTGTTCTGCCTTTTTTCATGGTGTATACATGCACGTACATATGTGAAGGTTATTTCGATGCAGTCTTAATTGGAGCAAGTGAAACCATGTGAACTTTGTCGCAATTAGTATTATGTTCAGGGGCGGATTTAGAGCGTCTTCTAGGTCTTCCAGAAGACGGTCAGATTTTCAAGTTTACATTGGCGGGTATCTAATTTTTTCTGTCTGAAGACGGTCAAAAGTGAAGAACGGATCAACAAAGATAATTTGGAAGACTGTCAGGAAATAACTCTGAATCCGCCCCTGTAATGTTCATCAAAAAACATGTGAGATTTTGCTGACCCTTTCCTCGACTAAGTATCGAATACATAAGAGATAACGATCTTAGCATGGTCTTTGTGACCTTGAAAAGTAGATCAAGGTGAACCATTCGTCGGTTATTTAAAGCATCCCTTAAAAGGCATGTGCTTTAAATTAGATGCTGTGCACCTTTTTCCCAACTTTGTGACAGGGACGAACGGTCGGGCAGACCAAATGACCAGCTGACCACTCTTTAGTGCGAACTGACCAAATGACCATTTTACCGTAAAGAAAAAAAATGACCAACATATTACCTACTCACCGCTCTATCGTGCGGAAAAATACGCTGCGTGAGCTGCATGCGCTTAACAGCAAACACCAAGGAGTTTTACGGCATGTCAGTGTATGTGTGCGTGCAATTTTTGTGTTTGATTGGAAATTGTAGAAGCACAGACAGACAGACAGACCAACAGAGGGACGGACACACAGACTAACAAAAGATCACTACCAGTGATAAGCACTCATTGATGCAAAAGTAGTTTGTTCAAAGAAAGTAAAGAAGTGCAAATAACTGATTTTAGCAGCTGTTCTGAAAAAATATCAACTTTGAGACAGTCAGACATTTGCCGGAGGAAATGGACCATTGCACTTACCGATGCAGGCTGTAAGAAAATTCAGAATTCGTATTTAGTGCACATACATCTCAGCCATCTCAGCCTCGGAACAGATACAGGTACCTTGCGCTTGGCCACTCCAAAATTGTTACTTTAACTTTATCAGAATATGACTGAGAGTTAATTTGGTCAGGACAATGTACATGTTAACTGTACACCCTTGAAATACCTTACATCGTGTTAAAACGTGTACTAGTACTACGAATCAACCAAACAGATATTTGTAAATATCTTTATACCAAATAGTATGCGATTCAGCGAAATCAATGACAAAAACAATATATAGGCACATTGCTATTTTGCCATGCAGTTTAAGACGCTTTTATTTGTGCTTAACTGTGATGAGATTTTACTCTTACTGAGTGACCATGTATCAAAATATTAACACAAAAAAGGCAAAAGAGAATTGAACTATGGTGTGACAAAAATACCATGTTCAACAGTTACAGATAAAACAAGTTTGTGGATTTGTAAAGAGGCAGTATGAGGCCAAAACATGGTTTATGCTACCTAAACCATTAAGGCAACTTAGTTACTAGAGAAACTAATTCTGAATCGTTAGGCTAAAGTTCACGGGCATCAAGCAGGTTAAGAGTCAACAAATATATAGCAAATGCCCTTCAGGGAATTTTATTGATGTACGTATATTTCACGGTCAGAGTTAGAAATCCCCAACGCGTTAGGAAATCACCGAGGAGCAGTGATTTATTAACCGGGCTCCATTTCCCGCGTCAATTTTGCGGATAGTGGCTACCCTCTACCAGTGCCACAGATTGATTTTTTCACTAGATCTTCACAGATATGTCTCTGGTAAATTCATGACACTTTTCTTTACCGCGTCAGAGAAAAGTGCACATACTAGTAGTTAATCTGCGTCCCTGGTAGGGGATAGACAGTGGAGATGAATGAATGCCTTGAAGTGAACCGTGGACATATTGGCTATAGTTCTTAATAGGCAAACTACTTCAACATCATTCGGATACTTACTTAACGCACTTGCTTAAATTGATATCGATTCACATCTATTTTGTATCAACTAGAGAATAAAATGGATTTTGATGTCAAAATAACAGCAGCTTCACCATACATGACAAAAAAGGTTGAAAATTTGGTTGAATCTACTTTTTCTCTCGTTTTAATTTAATATATTAATTATATGATAAAATGCATAAATGCAAGGGAAGTTTAGTAGACGCAGTAGTTTATTTAATCGTACAGTGTCTGGAAACTCTTGCTCTGTGTGTGTGTATGTGTGTGTGTGTGTGTGTGTGCGTGTGCGTGTGCGTGTCATTGATAAATTTGCGCTATTGTGAACGCTCAACCAACCAAATTTGTTCGGAATGAATAATGAAATATTTCCTGAAATATTTCTTTTCTTCGAATATGGCCTGGTCACAGTAAACGATCGCGTGGACGTCATGCACACCTGCCTGAAAATACGAAACTTCGGTCAGCGAACAAAACCCTCGATCATGCAACATGGCCTATTTGACAAAAAATTCTTTCGAGGAATGAGAAATGTTACTTCCTTTCGCCATTAGTTAAGTTACCATCCTCGCGGGAAATAGTCTGATTGCTCTTGCAAAATAGCTGGATTAAGGCGTCATAGAGAACGCAAAAACTCTAATAAGGTGCATGTATAACCTTCAAAAGAGTCGTATAATGAAATATTCCCGGTACCAGGGGGCGAGGAAAAGTGGGTCACTTATTCTCAATTTTAACCATGCTGTATTGTCCAAATGTAGAAGACCATTTTCTGCACAATGCAAAGAAAACAAGATAATGATAAATAATTAAAACAATCAATCAAGCTATAAATACTTTTGTAATTAATTACTTTCCTCGGATTGCTTATTGGCATAAGTTTCAAAGTTTTTCTTTGAAAAAATAAAATGGCGAATGTTCCTCAGGAAACAGATTGTGACATATTAATTAAATGACAAAAATTGCTCACATGTTGTCACCTTTAATTTTCATTGAATGCCATCTTTTTATTCTCCAATAGCTGATATTATGTTTTTACTGATAAAAAAAAATTTTCCGTATCCTTATATACCCCAGTCAACTCTGTCACCTTGAAAAATGGCGATCTTTAAATCAAATTCGGTTTCTGGCCTTAACCATTTGAGCAAAACAAAGCTTCGGTGAGCGTTTGTGCATTACTTGAAGGACCACATCAAATCTATTTCCCTACGTGCTCACCTTCCACTTAATTTCATCAATGTTCAATCATATATCTGTAACAGGCGGACCTAAATCAAATGTTTGAATGGGTATAGTTTGTTTTTAGTTATAGTGTCTACAAGACCTCCGAGATTAGGCCGATTAACGATAACTAAATGATGGAAAAAAGGAGTGCCCCCCCCCCCCACCCCCTTGGTCCACACTTAGCTTGGATGTACCCCCATCTAATGCTTCCAACCGAACCGGTGTAACGAAACTGAGGATCCGTGTAACAGAAAGTCCACCCTCCATATGGTTATAATGGTTAGGGTTAGTCTGACCTAAGTGGGTCAAAATCTAGGGCGAGGCTCACCTGTACAAATGAATGGGAAGCAAACTCTATCATGGGGGACTCTCTATCGCGTCTAACCGGCATCATAAGCGAAACGAGGGGAGACGAAGCAAAGGATTATTTGCCATCGTTGTGCCCTACGCATTGCAGTCAAATTGCCCTCGTCTACTACCAGAAGTTTCGATTTGCCTTGCTTCGTTTAAAAAATATTCTTGCCCCCCCCCCCCCCCCCAGCATTATCCTGAATAGTTAAGTCAGTATTGCAATAGGCCTACATGAAACTCTGTCCTTTCTCGCTGGTTAAGCGCACACTAAACTAACAACGAACGATGAAGCATCTTCCTGCCGTAATCCTTAACTAACAGGGACTTACTTTTTGCGGCACTCTAGACAATAATTACTCCCGGATGAATTCCGATCAATGCTATCGCTCCATCTTCTTTCTTGTTCTTCTTTCACGAAATATTGCGTCGATAAAATAGACGAGCCAGAAACAACTTGATCGCCTCCGGCTAACCTTTTTACGGTGAATTTTTTCCCTTCCCACTGACATACCGGGCTAAGTGTTAAAATGATTACTAAAGGGCAACCAAAAAGAATGTTGTTCAGCAGAGGTTTTTGACGTTTATGTAATATGTATCAATGTGTGGCAGGGGCGTAACCAGGCATACGCACGGATGCACTGTGCGTACAATTTTTGAGCCAACCATGATATTATTCTCCATAAATTCAGTGTATTTTTCACAGAATATAATCGTATCTGTGAATTTTCAAAATCTGTGCGTACAATTTTAAAAGGTCTGGTTACGCCCCTGTGTGGTACTCACGTGTTAGAGTATTTTGCTTCTCCTGTACATCTGCAAAATATAGTTATTGACATCATTGGTATTTGTGTATATTATGGAATCTCGTTTTTACACATACAACATAAGCCTAGGGTCTGCCTGGGGCGTGTACGTAGGTTGAGTAGGTGGAGTTCTAGGCCAGTTCGCATTTACCGTGTCGAACAAAACGCGCGTATAAATTTATTCTCGTAAGTAAAATGAAGTACAACGAGAGCGACTAAAATTCGTTGCGCCTGTTGGTCGACAAGCAATAAGTTATTCTCTAGACCTGACAAATAAAATCTACAGCCAGAAAGCATGCTGGTATTTGCGTGTGAGTATGTTCCAATCAACACATTTTCTCGTAATTTCTCCCTCACCGATTCCATATAGTTGGAATCGTTACGGGACTTCATAAATCACGGGCAATCATTGAGTGTATCTATCAGTCACGCGTACTGTGTCCTTTAGGGAAAAAGAAGGAAGTGCAATGTCTTATCCTTGATTTAAAAGGGGAATTTTTTACATTAAAATAGCCAAGATAAGCTTTTCGTTCTTTGATCGCGTATTTCGGTATGTTCAATGATAAAATGTGGACAAAAATCCGTCTTTTAAAGCGATTTATCCCAAACATGTAGCAGCCGGGTAACTTCTATCTGTTTGGTGTGTGAGTTTATTTTTTAGGCTAAATTTGTCTGTCCGTATGTCTGTACACACGTGCCCCACGAGCCCGCGCTCATTGGAAAATATTCAGCCGTGAATTTGATACAGCTGCTATTTCTTTTTTTCTGGCCAATTCTTACTGCTTCTCAACTGATCACAACCGAGTTTCAACTAAACACGGCTTATATGATCATTAAAAGGACACAAAAGAGGATTTTCGCGCCAAAATTGATTTATCCTGGGGTTAACAGCATTTATCCGCGATTAACCAACCTTTAATCTTCCATTCCTAACACTCGCCATCACTCTGTAACATTTTTGGAAAATATAATAAAAGAAAACCTCCGCTTAAGATGATCCTCACAGATCGTTTGCTCTGCCCTTACGAGCAGGATGCCCTGTAGGAGTCGTACAGGACTATAGGAATCCTACAGGACTCTATGGGACTTTTTAGGAATTTTAAGATTCTTATCTAGGACATGTGTCCTAAAAGTTCCTGTAGGGTTTTGGACCAATTTTCTATATGACCCAATAGGAAAATTCCATACGGATGAATTAATGGCATACAAATCCATATAAAGGTTAAAAAGAATCCATTTTCCTGGAGGTTACGGCAATGTTCTCATTGTCATGAAAGAATACCTTATCCAGAACAGTTGAGACATATTTGATCCCGTTCTCGTGTTCTACATGTTCACCGTCACAAATGAAATTAACCATTGGCCACTGCCATTACGAGAGAGAACCAAAACCCAGAAATTTAAAACGCAATAACTGGTAATTTTTCAACGAATTTGGACAAGTTTTACCTTGATTATTACGAGGAAAATGTTGAAATTTCCAGGGAAATTGTATTTTTGCTCTAGGACCCAGTAACCTATATCTGCTATAGGCCCCTAAATTCATTTTGTGCCTTCAGTTACCTTTCTGAGCATTACTTTAGATCGTAATAAGCATACCCTCAGTGATCAAATACAGCCACTTACTCATCTTTACTTTGTCCCGATACGCTTGACCTTAGCTCTAAGTGCATTATTTAATTTCTTTGTCGAAATGAGATCTTGGCGTCGAGACGACGTTGCGTTCCTTCTGGGACGCGTCAATAACTCACCACGGGGTGTATTGACTTCCTTGTTTCTGCTCAACAGCCCTGTCGTCTTAAGCATTCTCTACACAATTAATTTTTCAAGTTTATTCAACGACATATAACAATTTACTCCATGTTTGGAAGGGATGTTCATCTATCAAGGTATTTCCTCTTGTTATTTTTCCCCACAACGGCAAAAAAGGTCCGTTTCTATCATATTCAAAAATTCATCAAGCGACAACTAATATCGACCCCATGCCCTATGGGAAGGAAACCCCTTTTTCAATGCATAAAATAACAAATTACATTAAACTCGCACTTAACCGCTCACAGACTGAAGCATAGTCTGAACCGTTTCCATATTCCATTCTTTTTATCACTTTAAAGCTTCGTACGCCGTGCAACCAGGTTTTCAAGGGTCACACAGAGTACTAACTGACACTATTGATTCATGAATCCTGTCGTAGAATAAGTTTTCTTAACTTCGTAAATCTCAGCTACACTTGTACGTGGCCTTGACCTTCATTTTAATCAAAAAGTTTTATCCTCTGGGCTCAAGACAGCTACAAGGAGCTGGTTTCACAGAGAGAACGCGCGTACTTAATTTAGACGAAATATTGGTTTTAACTTTTAGACATAATTGTAGTGCAACTTGGCTCAAGATGAATCAGATGTTGTCCAATTAAATGAAATAGTGTGCACATTTTATAAGTAAGAAATGCCCATGCAATTTTTAGACCAATATTGACTGTAACTCAGTGAACAACTATAGATTTTTCTCGAACTGAAGTAGACCACAATTTTGGCTTTAAACTGAAGTCCATTTTTCATTCTAATGTTTTTTTTTTTTTTTTTTTTTTTTTTTTTTTTTTTTTGTAAAATATGGCACTGGCGTAATGGACGGATGTCACGTATACAAAGAGGAAACGGACCACGGTTCACAGAGAACTACCACTCCTTCCATATCAGGCCCGTAGCCAGCATTTTCAAAAGGGGGTTTCTTTTTCTGAAAAAGTGGACTTTTTCCCATAAAAACTTCATGTACCTAGATCAAATCTTACCCACACTGGACCTTTTCCCAGCAAAAGGGGCGGTTCTTTCGAACCCCCCGAACCCCCCTGGCTACGGGCCTGCATATCCACCACTGCTGCCACTCTGTTCGCGTATTTGCATCTTACATGTACATGTACACGTATCTCGACCATCTTGAACTTACTCCATTACCTAGGCAAAATTTCAGGCCTGCTGCAAATTTGCTGCAGTATTGCTGCAAACTGCAATTCCTTCTTGCAAATTTGCAGCAAATTCACTGCAATATGACTGGAAATTAGCAGCAATAAACTTGTTCCTGCAAACTCGTTGCCGTTAACTTTTCTTTTTGCTTAGGGTTGAGATTTCCATTACAAGACTCACGGGCATGGAAGCGAATTAATTCTTAAAATATTTGCTGATGTTATTTTGTGTCATGAATAAATCATCCGGTTTTTCATTTCCTTGTAAAATTCATTAGTATGCACCAAAGGGATATACATTTTTCAATTTTCTATGATTAGCTGGTTACCCATGGCGAATAGTGAGTGTTGTGTAGATACAATTGTCATATCGTAAAAATATCTTAAGAGATTTCTTTCCTACTAAAAAAACCTTAACTTACAGCAGTCGAAAGTCGAAATAATTTGCCACAGCATTGCACATCTAGTTACCTTTATCTGTGTACGGTATAAATTTATATTCAATTTTTAAGATAAAAACTTCTGCTTTCCATAAAGGCCGACGAACAAACATGGAGTAAGACAAATGAAAGAATATTCCACACAAGAAAACAGTTTAAACACGCTTAATTTGTTTTAATAAACAGAATAAGGAATTTATCAGGTGAGTAAGGACGTAGTCGGAATTGGAAATAAAGGCGTAGGTCCTGCGGTGAATATCTTATGAAAAATTCTCTCAGTAACAATGGTAGAGGTTAGCATATGGTAGACTATGACTGCTTCACTGTCCATTGTTTTACTGCAGTGTTCTGATGCAGCTTTACAAAAGCCTTCTAGCGTGAAAATCGGTTAGTCTACTTTGACTAAAAGCCATATTAAATTTCTCATTTTCACTGTGGAAGTTTTCATGAAACTTTTAATATACCTGTTTTGATTAATAATGATTGAAAATAATTTAAGCTCTTGAAGTGGATCAATTCCCATGAATTTTAGCAGAATGATCGAAAGGTTGCATGTACATTTCCGTCTCTGTCACTAACATGTACGTGTCCTGTTGAAATTCAAATGCTATTCAGAAAGACTGAAGGGTGATAATGCCACCTTGTGTATTGTACTGAAAATCTAGTTGAATAATGCATTCTTCTAAGTTTGACCTTGTGGCACTCAAAACAAAGATATTCTATTGGAATATTCCATATATCTTACCAAGAGCGTAGTGCGCGTCGCCTATTTCAGCACTGACATTTCATGCGGAATATATTTTTCCGAATCATTTTTCTTTGATTTTTTTCCATTATCTGACTGATAATGCACAAAAACAAGGCTTCAAGCGTGAAGCGAGCGCGATCATTATCTCCCCCACCCCTTAAGTTATTGTGCAAGACTCATAATAGTTAGGAGACAATCTTGCAAAGAAAATAACCTTTTCAAAAAACATGAAACTCAGATTTCCTTGATATCCCTGATGATTTCTGTGTGTAAAGCGTGAATTAGATAATAAAACATCGCCCTAATGACACATTAAGACTAATCAAAGGAAGGTGCAATGATCAGGAGTAAATTAATCATACACGCTTTTCAATAATCTCTAGTGCAATAAATCAATGTCTGTGAATCATGTCTGAAAATGACCTTTTTCTTTGCCTTCTTAAAAGTACCAATTATCATTCAATACCTAGCTTTTTTTGAGACAGTTTACAAAACTTTCACACACATCAGCTTTGATTTAAATCTGATATTGAGTCAAATGCCTTGTACACATTTTTTGACAGGGGTGATTCTACCTGCGTTGGAGAATTATATTTTAACAGAAATGAAAGATCAAAGCAAGGGCCTCACAAAGAGGTGAACCCACTATAGTAAGTGGGGAGGAGGCTAACCATTCAGAAAAAAAGATATTATTATTTACCCTACTTCAACAAGCGTGGTTAAAAAAGATGTGTAGTATTGACTGAATAAAACTTTATCAGCTTAGTATGTTTTGTATCAAATAGCGGTATTCATATTCAGTAGTTTTTGTTCCTAATTAAAATGGGAATAGTACACAGGCTGTTGCATTTAAGAAGGCCTTTCTGCCAATTTTTAATCATTCAAAACGTATTTGCCAGAAATGAAAAGGACAGTCATTAACAATGTATTTTACTTTCAGGGGAAACAGAACTTAGAATTGGCCTTGGACATATCTTGAATAATGCCACAATGACGATAATTATTTTGAATTTGAAGGACATGTCTCAACTCTGATGAGGCTCTTGAAACTTTGACGAATATACATATATCTCTCAAAAGCAAGAGGATATAACAGCTCTGGCAAAATAATCCATCATTCCTCTTTACTTAATTCCATGCTCCACAACTCTCAATGTACACGTGTCGTGTCACGAAAATGAGGAAAAGAAGATCCCCCACCTTAACAGTGTGATTTTAATTAAAATGTTCCTCTTCAGGTTACTGTGAGTTAAATCGATAGAAAATGTTTTTTAAAAACAGAACCAACTCCATGGTATCAAAATATCACTTCATTGAAATGAGTAGCGTGTTTAGTAATTAGTCAACTTATACTCTTATGATTCTCACAGTCTGTCTTCAGTCAAGCTAATTGACCGAGAAACAGACAAACCGCAGATGACTTAACTCAAGGACAGTATATCGTGAAATTCCAGCTCGAAATTCAACCTTGGTAGACACGGTGACGTCAAAATATTATGATTAAGAGAAGAAAACTTAAAGAACAGAAATAATGCATGTACTATCTGCTTTTTTTCCTATAGTTTTCGGGGATTGCGTGAAACCTTCACCACCGAGAAGACACTGAAATGGCAAGACCCCATGACTAAGACACACGAATTACAAAAGCAATACATAACACGCAAAATCAACTATTTTCGTCGCAACAATACAGACTTTCGCTGTGTCATTTTCTGCTTCACAAATGTCTTTAAATAGAAGTTTCACGCACAACTACGTTTGTTTCATAAGAGCATGTATGCTTGAAATGCCATTGGTGCCACCCACTCACGCATTTCATTGGATTAACTGGAACCTTGGATATTGGCAGTTTGCCTGTAACGGTGGCACTAATCACTTGTAAAAGTCGATTAATGTCCCCAATGTTAAGAATGATTACACAAATACACATGCTACAGGGATAGAGTTAGGTACCAATTGTCGCCTCTACATAAACTTTGCTACCATGTCTTACAATTTCAGTCAGCGCTTATGCATAAAACAAAGTACATTTCTCAATTTTCAGCGAAGGTTGCGAATATATTACATACTTACGAACGCGACGTCATTGTAGCGCGCGTCTCGTCCTGAAAACCTTCCTGCGCCAAGTAGGCCTAATCAGTCCTATGCCTGATATTCAACTCTTTCATCTGACATACAATGCATTCCGTATGGATTACTTAGTTCCGAGATCAATTCATCTCGTTCAAACTCAGCAGGACTTTGTCATATAGGATTTCGTTTGAGCTTTGTTGTCTGATTTTCACGTAAAGCTATTGCAATGCAAATGTTTAAAAACCAACCTTATTTCCTCTTCCCTGGAATTTTGTTCCGGGGAGTTGGTTTATAACCAAATGCAGCATTCTTGCAATGTATACAATGAGCGCTAGAAATGCATATAGCAAAACATTAGGCAAAGATAGTTTTATTATACTATGTAGGGAATATGTTCTTACCCTTATTATCTTTCCTTCTTTCATTTTTTTCTTTTTTTTTGGGGGGGGGGGGGTCACAAGCGCCAGCAGTGCACGCTCATCATTTCACTGCATACAGAAATGACAAGCTTTCTCCATATTAGGAACTTCAATTCAATATCTAACCCAAAAGATTCGGCTTTACTTTGGGAAATACAAGATTCCAAGGCTAACTTGACTAGCGATATATAACTACATCATTACAAACACTTGTGTTTTTATTGGGATCTACAGTTTAACCTTTAGGAATAAGACTAAACGAAGCGCAATAACCGATTTCTTGTACTATTTTTTTTCTTTTGCCACTCAAAACATCATTGTGCTGAGAGTCCATAAGGTATCTGCATGTATAAATCATCAAGTACTAGTACACTTTTAAAAACGCCGAGTCGCTTCGACAGCACCAATCTACTGGTATCATGTAAACGTCATGTTCATTTGTTCAAGTGTACATGTAACACAGTTAGGTTCGAAGGCCGTTCGTTTAAATGTCCATTTATAGTAGGAGGACTTTGGTTTAAGAGTCTGATACCCTCGATAGCTAAGTCTGGCCTTATAAACGAAATTGCTGACTTGGATCAGCGGATTTGTGATTGCGATCGCTGAATTATTGGCTGCGGCATGTACTTGCTGAGAAGGCCACGTTATGTACTGCGAACCGCAAGTCGCTTGACCTGGGCTCCGTAACTCAAAAGCATCGCGTATTGCGAATAGCGATATCACATAGAGGCTACAATGTATTATATGTGGCGAGTATGGGCGAGTTATGGAATCGAGACGCTTGCGCTCGGTCGCAATGCGCGATGCTTTCGAGTTACGGGCCCTGCTCGTTCAACACTCGATACAATGTATGTGTCAGAGAATATTGAGAACGCATTAGGTCCCTTTTAATTCGCGGTCGAGAAAAAGAACCCGTATGAAACAAGGGTAGACCGGAATGAAAGGCGGTCAAATTGCTCCATACCGTCGTCTATGTAGTAGTCCATACCAAAACCAACCCAAGAGCTCTGCAAAGTTTCATATTGGTGAATCCCTAGAATTTTTCCCTAAGCCGAGCCACAATTTCAATTTCGAAGGATTTTTCTGTGTGTTACACTCCAATAAAACTGTATCTACATGTATCAACAAAAGGTCACTCTGGCGATGTATTTATCTTTTAAGGAACTCAGACTTCCAACAGCTTCATTAAATCGATAAACGCCTTCTTATAACATTTATACACAGACGCTCTCATAACTTAAGATTCATAGGATTCAATCGCCAGAAATGACAGGGATTATATTAAAAACCTCTCAGTTTTTATGTATTCGCCGTGTTTATTTCTCGTTCCGGGTGATGAATTCGCACGCTCTTAATTCGATTGCCATAATGCCACGTTTTACATTTTTGCATATCATTTTCATGTATTTTAGTAATAGTGTGGAGACATGTCATATCAATTAATGCAAAGTGTAGTTCTTTTTTATTCCCATGCTCATGCTGTCACATCTAGGTTAGAAATCCACTCTACCTTCGGCTGCAAGAAATTCAACAGTCAAGCCTAGTGTAAAACTACATGCATTTCTATTAGTGACGTTTGGCAAAGAGCGTCTAATGCCATTAGGTTGAAATAACATCATACGAGCAATTCTGCTTTATCTGACGGACTAAGTATCGGTACTTGAAAGAAAATTTGGCAAACCCATTGCAAATATATAAAAAAGATTAACATTCTGTCAGTAATGTTTATGATTTACACTAGTCATCAAAGTGTAGGGCGGATGCATATCCGTTCATCATCTAGCCCTTTTTGAAACTTGCTCAGCTCCGCCATGACATTCTGGTAAAGGGTAATTCATAAAAATGCAATTTCAGTTCGGACGTAAAATATTTCAACCAATTAGACGCATTCCGAAGCCACGCTCCTAATTTGCACTATCGACGTTTTATCAGAGTTTTTATCATTTGGTAATATTACGCGCGGTATATAGCTAATCATTGGAAATATATCCTCTCCCAGGAAAAAAATGAAGTATAGAATCCCATTCCCACACCAAAGTGGAACCAAGTCAGATAAAAGCCTGTAGTTAATTTGTGGGCTGTCTAAGCCTTCTAGAACTAAGCCGACTATGATGAGGGAATCTTAAATGCAGCCTCCTCATTTTCCCCTCTTTCGGCTTAGCCCTCTTAGCTCAAAGCCTAACCTCAGAGATTTATTTTTCTTTTTTGTGCTGAAAAATGAATACAAAAAACCAAAAGTAGCACTATATTTTCAATTTTTATACGGAGGTTGAATTGGGAAACTGCCACAATTCTCTGCTTTTTTAATCCCCCAACGATCAACGTTTTTATCTTAGAGGGGATGTTTCCAAAGTTGTACACGTAGATACATGCAAAATAATAAAACACCATATTTAGAATTAAGAAGCTTCAGGTCCTTTCATACAAAAGGGTTTTAGGTCAACGATAAAGGGTAAAGTTTTGGCGATTTCACATACGCGAATAAAGAAGTGTAGGAATAAATAGAAATACCTGTCGGGTATCTAAACTAATTGCATTAGTACTTACCAATGTAAGCCTTGCACTCTTGGCCGTGTTGGAAGCATTCTCCGAAAAGCGGTAATCCCTGGAACCTACACCTTTATTTAAAACCCATGCAGGCGACCTTTATCAACCAATGACAGTCTAGATGTCTGATTGGCGTTTGTAATTGATAGTGATAGCAACGTGCGCTTCATCATTTTCATCGTCATACACTAGAGCAGCTTGCAATGACTAATGATGCTATTTTCTCTCTCTCTCTCTCTCTCTCTCTCTCTCTCTCTCTTGCTGGGTAAATTACTGTTCTCCCAAGGGAGGGGCTTGGTTTTATGACATTAAAAAAGCAAGAGTCCAATTGCCCAAACGGGATTGGTTTGAGCTTCCGGATTAAGAGAAGAATAGAATACCGGGGATCTCCAATGCGAGTGCCTTGATTTGGAGACCTAAATTCAGGGTTAATTGATCCTTATCGCTCCCAGGGAAATCAACTCACAGCATGTCAAAGTTAAATCAATACCTGTAAAGTCACAGGCACAGTGAGGATTTATGCACTCTTATTCTTCGCTCCTTTGGGAAACAACCAAATTGTCACCAATTCCACTTTTCCAAGAAATGAACTGGCCACCTCAGATGCTGATCTCGAAATCGAAATCAGACGTATTCGTAGCCCATAAGAGCTGAAATTGAAGAGATTTGTGCTTGATCCAAAAAAAGTGAAGGGAGTGGTTTTCCGTCTTTTCTGATTTCTAATTTGAGAAAGCAAAAATCCTTTTGACTTTAAGTGAATTTCTGATTCACTGCGTGTTGTGTCAGGATAGCTTTGTTCACCAGTCTGACACACCCATATACTCACTGCAATGACATATTACATTTGAAACCATGAAAAGAGGGAGTCAAAATTTCACATACATGTATAAAGTCGGGATGAAAGTCTTTATCTCAGAATGCAAAAGGTTGAAAAGACACTCCCTTATTTCTCCGGGCCGGTGTAACGTGATGGTCCCCCATGAATCCGCTTCCCATTAAGTACAGGTAAGCCTCTCACTAGATTTTGACCCACTTAGGTCAGGCTAACCCTAACCATTATAGCTAAATGTGGGGCGGACTTTACGTTACACCGGTTTGTTGAAAGAGTGGCCCCGGTTTCACCAAAAAAGTACTGAAGTTTTATTATTATTATTATTATTATTATTATTATTATTATTATTATTTTGTGAAACTGGGGCCAGGAAAATTGGGCTTAACTTTTAGACCAAAATGTTGTTCTACCAATATTCAATTTACGATATAAATCCATTGCATTCCGCTTAAATAATAAAAGTATTGACCTGAAATACTGTGTGACCCATGACTTTCCTTTTATAAAGCAGGGGCAGCCATTTAATTGAAATTCCTTTGATTTAATTTGGCTGACATTTTAGTCTAAAATTTCAGACCCATTTTTGAGCTACAAGGTATTTTTGGAACCGGGCTCCAAACTTTCCAATCACTTTGCGTAATCCGATCTTACCATCATTTGTAGATTGTACAGTATGTGTCCATTATGTTGAAGGGCAGAAACCTCACAAAGACAAGAAAAACCACACATATAGGTGTTCAAGGAAGCCCTGACTTGATCTAGGACATAAAATTAGACACAGTTGTGAGATTAGTCTGGAATTTGTTATTTATACGAGTGGATTATCTATTCACAACCTCCTGTTTACTTCATAGGGATAATGCTAGAAACTTTCGGATGTTAATGCATTTAGAAAGTCGCTAAATTAAAGAAAAGACTTGCTATCCTATTAATTGTACACTGTACCAACTGCGGAAGCAAACATATCTTACATTAGAACTTCTTTTTTTATTTTCTCCTTTATCTTCTAACATTTTTAAACCAAGGAAATGTCCGAAACAGACTTTGTTAGAGCTGAACCTTAATCTTGTACTCACATAGGCAAAGATCATTTTTTTATTGTTGAATACTTCAGATTTTGATGAAAAATTTAGTAATTGTTCATTATAGTCCCAAACCAACATGACACAATGTATATTGGTTTCGCCGTTTCATCCTCGGTTGCCATATAACAGTACTTAGACATTTTACACCCAAGATGGTGGAATCCAGGTTGCAACATTTCAAAAAAAAAAAAAAAGGAAATCTACTAGAATATCTGGAGGAGAATTTCTGATTACTGTAACTTCAAAGCTCAATATCAACTTGACATTTGCCATCATGTAACGTTTATGAATGCTTTCACCAGATTTAACACAATTTCAGTTTACGAACAGACGATTACACTTGCTTAAGTACAAATAAGAAGACCGGAAGCAAAGAGCGACATGACTTTGAGTCTATCCGCGATTTTGAGAACGAATGAGAGGAATATCAGATTCAAATACTTCACATTTGAAGTCGCCATTTGCCAGTTGCTTCTATAATATATGGTTAGGTTTATGCAACATTTCACTTTGGGGGAAAAAAGTGGGTTTCTTTTCCTCATCCCCTCCGATGGTACATTGTCTTTTGCTGAGGCGTAATGAAAGCGAAACCTGCACATGTGTAACACCCTACACAAGTCATCATACTTCATTAAATTTGATACATAGAACCAAAATAATTTAAAGATCACAACAATAAGAAAAAAAATTTAAAAAAAAAACGGAAACGTAAGCAGTCGACGCCCACATCCGGATGTAAACCATGATTAATGTTGACAACAGGAGATGGATTAAAAAGCCCCGGTACCTTGCTTAACGAATATATGCATTGACAATTGCACTTAGCAAATGGTCACCACTTTGTCAGTTTGGTGACGTACTAGTAGGTAGTTCAGTGGTCACTTTCTCAGGATTACATTCACATAGCAGGGATTGTGATTAAGACACAAATCTTTAAGTAGACAGAACCCTTTTACACACACGCCTATATATGAGCGCAGCATTGCATACATATACACATGCCCTTCAGTGAATTTTAGGGTCAACGGTCAGTTTCACTGAATGATGGATGAACTGTTGGCTGTTCCGATTGAACAACAACTGAAAAAAAGGACATTTGCGAAATGATCTTTCGGGACTTTATGGCAAATGCCTGTTGATGTGTAGTTATTAAAATGCATTTGTTTGTTCTTTAATTAATTAATTAATTTGTTTAATTATTTATTTATTTCTTTCCTTAAAATGCTAATACTATCATTTCTATATAGAAATCTAGCACCTAGTGACATCTGGTGATCTGTTTTTCCAAGATGGCCTCCAAAAGCATACCTGGACATATTAAATGGTCTAATGCGATATCAGTATTTCACAAAGGATTTACTTGCATATTGTAAAATAATGTTGGAAGGACCATCCAATCCATTATGCTGATCCAATATGACATATACACTGACAATTTTTTATATTGACATATTTGTTCATTTTGGTAATGGAAGCATTCAACGTGTCAAGGTTGCTTGAAATGAAGGTACGATCAAATCCGTTTTGAAGTAAACTTTCCGTCAATCTGTTCGTCTTGAATGACACCAAATACCATTTATTACCATTATGGGCCTCAATACTTCATCACTAATGTCAGTGTTGTTCTAACTATAAACTACATATAAACATTTTGTCGTTATTTATTTATTTATTTATTTATTTATTTATTTTGGAGGGGGGTCAGAATTGGTTATGACTGGGTTCATTGGTAAAATGAATCTGTCCCTCCCACTAAACTGTAGTCTTCGTACTTGTCACGAAAGCATCTGACAATTTTGACGAAAACGTCAGTTTTCTCACGTATTTTCATTTTTTGTGTATGTTTTGTTATATTTTGTTAGACACAGGTGTTTTGAGGTCTAGACAGTCTGTACCTGCGTGTGTGTAATGGTGTGTTTTGGTAATTTGTTAGAAACGGGAAGTCAAGGCTGTGCGTGTGCTATTTTTGATAATTAGCGAAAAAAAGAGGGTTTGGAGCCAAGACTTCATTACACAAATGCGATTTTTGTATGTAAAATTAGATGACAGTAACAAATGACGTGCTCTCAAACCATTGCAATAAAGTAACTGCTGATAAATCACGCAACTCTTGAAGTTACATAACAGGGGGCCCTTGCGTCTGATTCCTAGATATCAAATGATAGTGTTGTCGGCCGGTACAAGTTAATATGAAGGAACTTACCAAAACTTTTTCAAATTTACCACAAAAATGGTACCAAACCATTCAGTAATTACTTTTTGGCAGTTTCAGTGTTTGGCTATTATTCACTGACTGAAAGTTAAGTTTCTTTGCAAAATTCGCATGAATAATTTGCTGTTATTATTTTGATAGATGAATATCGTCAAAAAATTCCACTTGGTTTGGAGATCTTCGGAGTGCTTTATTGGATTAACGAAATACCAGTTGCAGTTCTCTTCAACACTTCAAGACTGCATGTAATTTTGTTGCCAGCGTTCTTCGCCATATTAAGTGCCCTTCAAATCCCAGACAAAATCTTTCAAAGTTTCATTGGCATCTGTAGATGAATAAGGCGTCATTGATCATCTGTCCAAAGTTCTTGGAAACTAATGAGCATCGTGGCATTTGTATCAACATGTCACTTAACATGACCATGCATATGGTTTGTGTTAAGAAGAGAGTCACCATAACCTACTTCTTACAAAATCTGTTAACCCAGTAAAACCACATAATTATGTTTTTCAGCACACACACATTATGTATACTTAATGTCTATATGGTCAACGTCGGGCATTAATAAATGGAGGAGGGCGTCGGCCAAACATTGGACCAACATTAAACCATGTTTTATAAATATTAGTGTATTGATCTACCCTTCCAGTTGACGGCCCACGGAAACACGGCTTCACCTCCTATTCCCTTTCCTAAACAAAACAAAATGGCGAAACCAGTCATACTCCTTCATATCTTCTTCCCCCTCCCCCCCCTCCCAAAAAAAAGGGGGGGGTGGAAAAACACTAATTCAGGCCAATAGAAATCGGCCTCATATACGATTTGCAAATTGCCTCAATTTGCACTAGTTTTGTTTTTACACAATCCTTCATCAAAATACTTGGGAGGACATTCTTATGCCAATTGCAAGAAAATGGCGGAGGTAGGAGTGGGTTTGTGAGAGGGGGGGGGGCTGGGGAGGGAAGATCTACAGTAAGCACAAGAAGCTAAATTTTTGAAAAGTGCTGAAAAATTACGCATATTGCAAGGTATTTTCAAATGTAGCATGCCGCCATATTTGAAAGCGAGTTGGCTACCACGAGCGGCTGATTAATCACGCAAGTTAACCAAGCGCTGGTTATTCAGAAAAATGCGGTTGACAAGACGAATCACTGGTATAAGATCATGTACACACGATTTTTTTTTTTTTTTTGGAAGGGGGTTAGTTTTTCCCTTTAAGCACCTGGTTACGCTACTAGTTTATGTATATCCCGTCGACAAATTGCGATCTATAAACATGTTTTTGAGTCACAAGTTTACGAAACCTATCATGCATCTTTATGAAAACAAAATGTTGCAATGTGCATGTAGGAGTTGGTGAAAAGTGAAGTAACACGTTATTCTACATGAGACTTAAACTACAATTCTCAGAAATACTTTTCCTTTTTTTCTTCTTACCATATCCTTGTAAGAGATCGCTAAATAATTTAATGAGATATATTGTTATAAAACACAGGAAGGAATGTTCGTACCAACGATTTTAATTTAAGAATGACACTTCACCAGTTCTCTCCCTGGTTAACAACAGGATGTTCAAAAATGTTTAAAGACAGAATCTAGTTATATAAGTCAGAGAAGAATTTCATCAGCTGTGTTAAGTTAAAAGAATGATATGATTTTTTCTTCAGTCAACAGCTAATATTGAGATTGAGTTTTTACCTCCAATATTTCGATGTCTATCAGGACATTTTCTTCAGGGAAATATTGGAGGTAAAAACTATCTCAATATCAGCTGTTGACTGAAGAAAATAATCACATCATTCTTAGAATCTAGTGATGTTGTCACTATAAAAGTGTACTCCACCAATTCCACTATTTCCTCTTGTCACGCACACAAACACACACTCGCGCGCGCGCGCAAGTTGGTCTTGCCTTACCAAAAAATTGAAACATGTTGAAACAGATTGTCATTTAGATTTAGAAATCAAGCGTTGCCCATTGTTTTATTTTATCTAATTATCACTTTACACTATATTCAAATCCATTAACAACTTACGATCTATAAATATTTTTAGTCATAAGATTCAGCGATTTAGGCTCTTGATGAAAACAAACTGATGTCACATACACGTATATAAAAAGTATATAAAATGGGACACCTTGCCACTTTTTTTTGCACCAGGTTCTTGTTGGAGATCGTTAGATCCTTTGATGAGGTAATCTACAAAACTACACGGGAATGTTTGTGCCAATGGAAAGACATCGTTTGATTTGGCCATCGTTATGTGGCCCATAGATATGATTTATGCGATCACTCACTTATGCCATATCCAAACCCGTTGACAAATTAACGACCTATAATCATTTTAAATCAGATTAACAAATCTGTACATCTTACTTTTAAAAAGCCACATATATGTATATCAAAAGTGTAACAAGTGTTGTCACACGAGACGTTACGTGTGACTGCATTTCTTAGAATCAGTGAGACACTTTGCCACTTTTTTCTATGCATCAGGTTCTTGTCAGAGATTGTTAGATCCTATGGTACGAGATAATCTACAAAATAACACGGACATGTTCGTGCCAGCGGAAAGACATTGGCTGATTTGTTTTTAAAAATAACAGTCCACCCAATTCCTCTTTTGGTTAGTAATAGGATGTTATGGTATGTTTTAAGACAGAATATACTAGGGATAATTTCTTCACTACAGAGGTTTACTACGTGAATGCTAGTATTCCGTCGAGCTGTACACACAATCAAATACGCACATAGAGGTTATAGTCAAACGTATTTGTAGGTCAAAAATATCAATGAATACGAATCATAACGATGTCATATAGTATTGCGCCGTAATTACTTCAATCATAGGGTAATTTCCCACATCTCGATCGCATTATCTCGCATATTTCTAGTCTTGTGTGGCGCCACACATGGCTTTATAGCCTGCCCTCTACCAGGCTCGTGACCACAGATTGATTTTTCACTAAATATTAACAGAGGTGTCTCTGGCTAATTCATGGTACATATATCCAATGTGGCGCGTTAGAGAAAAGTTCCCATAATTAATCTGTGGCCCTGGTAGAGGGTAGTTATAGCCTCGGTGCTGGCTAACTCGGATATCCTTCACTACTTCCTGAAGTGGAACAAATTCCCTGATTCAAGTCGTTCAAAGGTGTGTCAATTCTTTGTTGTAATGTTTGAATCACAGGATAGTGGTTCAAAAGAAAGAATTATAGAAAAGTCAGCTAGAAAGGCGGCTGGTTCATGTACATTTTATTCTCAACCTGAGGATTTGCATAACAATGTTTTGTTTTGTCTGCTGTTTTCAAATGAAAAAATAGGGGATCTAGAAAGAATAATCAAAGAAGCATATGAATTAAGGAGTTACCAGATTTACCAATGATAGCATATTTATTTAAATTGTATTGTACATAACAATACAATTTAAATATTACAACAAAGAATTGACACACCATTGCTGCCTGAAACGTTCACAGCTATTATGAAATTAACTATCACTGTCACATGAACCAAATATCAGCAGCATCATTTACCTAAATTCGCCATTTTTGAAAATAAAAGACAAATTAGTCAAATGCAGTGGGATCATTTATTCCAATACAATTTGGTATAATTTGTATAAAAAGTGGTTAAACATATAACTATTTTCAATCGTTTTAAAAATGGGTATCACAGTTGTTTGGCATATTATGCACACGTTTTTGTAATGATAATAATAATAATTCTTGGCAACAATCCAAAATCTCTGACTTCCGTGTGATAAACTAAAGCTTGTTCTGTTCACACTTAGAATATTTCAAGTCAAAAATCGGTCTCAATTGCCTGATTAGACGCCCAGATTTCAAAGGGATTCCTATTTACCTCAGCAATTTTGGCCTTCTAATGTTCATTCGATAGCCTTGGTGGACCCAAGGACAGCTTCACAAAGTGAGTTCAATCAAAAATCGTTCTACGTTCAGACTGCTAAATACTGCTCTCAGACGACCAGGTTGCGTTTCACAAAGCATCAAGAAGGCTGCTCGCCCACTTATTTTTGTCTCTGAATGACTTTATTTCTCTCACTGATGACTATTGCTCATTTAGGTACGTATACTTCATTTATCGTGGTTTAAGTTTTTTCTGTTTTCTCATCCAGCAGTTTATGTCTAGTAGTCGGCTGTCTGACATCAGCAAGTTTAACTACGACCAAAAACTTTGTGAAACATTTTCTCATTTTGTGAAATAAAACGCCTGTCTTTAGTTAATACCTGTAACCGCCTTAATTTCGTAACCTGGTGGACATATATTACACACCAAATATTATACTTTTATTATAGAATTCCGCACGAAGTGGCCTTTTTCGCCGCATTTCTCCATTTGGCCTGAATGTTTTTACTCCTCATGTTCTTCTCCAGAATATCTGCCACCTTCAGGTACTCAAATTCAATAGCGATGTCGTATGGCATTTTGCCGTCCTAAAAGGAAAACAGATTTATCTTTACTGATCGACATTTATTGGTTTCTAATGCTAAAATAACACACTCCTAACAGTGGTCTGTTTATTACTATCATTACTCTCAAAGGAGATGGATGTTTGTATTGACATTACGCGTTCCCAAATAACAGGACAAAGTCAACATTTCAATCAGCCGGATATAATGCGTGACGGCTGTGGACAACCTCAAATCAATTCAAAATATTTGAAATTTAAAGACTGTCGAGGAGTCAAATACTGCGAAAAGTTGAAAAAAAGAAAGAAAAGGAAGCGATCGTACCAAATTCTTCAAACTGGAATCAGCTCCCAGTTCCAATAGCTTTTCAACAACATCTGGTAGGTCGTTGAAGGCTGCTAGATGCAAGGCTGTGTCCCCCTCCTGAAATAATATATTTCGAGTTACAACTATATCAAATACTATCTAACAACGTAAGGTGCCAGCAAGGATTAAAAGGTGCCAGCAAGGTAGCAAAAGTGCTCCTTTTGGGACGATACATTCACTGATATTCTTAAAGTTTTTTTCTTAGCCCTCACTCTCTCTCTCTCTCTCTCTCTCTCTCTCTCTCTCTCTCTCTCTGTATAATAGTGCGATACCTTTCTCTCGTAACGTAAACATTTGTATTGTAATGCATACTACCACACACACACACACACACACACACACACAAAGACAGACATACACACAGACAAAAAGACATGCCTTCTCTGTCTTGCTATTAACGGGGGCACCATTGTTCACCAGCCATTCTATCCGCCCAGGTCTGTCGTCTGCAAACTCGGGTGAGATAATGGCTTCGAGGATCTGATCAAGGCCGTACTACAAAATGAAAACAAAATACTTTGGAGGGATTTTCATTGGAGTGCTGGATTTCTAAAATGTTCAGTTCTGACACTGCTTCATATTCAAACCTCTTCCAAATAGCTTTATTCTCAATGTTCCAAACACAGGCAAAGGTTTCTGAGACACTTTCACCATGGCAGACATACATGTACATGTATAACTGTAATCGTAACAAGCCCAAGAGAAATGGTATATTTTTATTGTTTCTAATGTTAATGATGATGCTATCTTAAATCAATAACATACATCGATGTTGAATGCAATTCCAATTCCGTTTCACTGGGGATTGTCAAATACATTGCGACGGCGGTTCCATCTCAGTTGTTCAAATTTCTCCAATACAAAAAGTGGGAGAAAGGAATTTCTCATGCACATAATAATACTCAATTTGACCTATAGATAAACCTGTAAATTTTTTAACACTTCTACATCACCATCTAAATGGACTTACACTCTCGGCTTCTTCAGCAGTACTTTCAGTCGGTTCGTCAACCTCTGTAACCGGCTCCTAGAAAACGATACACACCATAAATTAATACTAAAGATGTATATAATGTGAGTCATACAGTTCTTTAAAAAAACTAATAAAAGATAAAAATGCAACACTTACAAATATGATATTTTGTGGAGAAAAGATAGAGAAATGACTGTTCTTTTTTTCGTCCTATCTAATGTTGTGCATTGTCTTTTTATTGGTGTGGTTTATTCTCTGAAGAATGAACAGATGTGCAGCTTTTTCCATCATGACCTTGAAACAGTCCATATAGTTGATTGATTTTAAGAGTCCTGTCTTATATGCTTAATGTACAATAAATAAATAAATAAATAAATAAGACAGATTATGTTTGCTTGAACGCCACATGCAAGAAGCAATTCAGTACAAAACATTAACATCTTAAGTCTTTTGAGACTTAATAAATAACAGTGAATATAAAATCAATTTAAAAGGCACTTACTTTATCTTCCTTTAATTTAAGTCCCTTATTGATAAAACATATTAATCTTTGAGACCTAACCAACTATAAAGAAATGCATTCCGCTTGAGACCAATAAAAGCTTTGGCCATGAACTTTTTCCAGAGGGATCTACTTGAAAGATATTGCCTTTTTTCCTCGGTGAAGAATTAATAGGCATCGGACGGATACACTCAATTTACACCGAAAACAATTTTCTTATAAATATTCCCTTCGGTGGTGGATAAAGTACCTCAGTTTCTGTAAGATGGTTAATTAAATATAAACAGTACCTCAGAGTATAGGATAATTGAATACGATGATGTTTTCTGCTATGTGGCATTCATCAATATACGCGTTTAACATAGCTTCTGGACAAACGNTTTTTTTTATTGACAGAAGGGAACAGTTTCACGAGACATCTTACTTTATAGGGTGGTCTGGTTTATGACGAATGCCACACCATACAACACAAAACGTCACAAAATTACGTTACAACATCGTTTGTATCACATTTGATTTTCCTATTATCTTTTGTTAATTGAAAGGCATCGTTAAAGTGACAGAAGGAACATTTATCTTTGTTACCTGCCAATGGGAAAGTCAGAAATAGAAAATTCTCATATTCACCAATCTTTCTACCGCATCCATCCGTAGTAATTCGATAATGTCATCGTATTGCCTTTCTTCAGCCAACATCATGGCGTCTTTGCCGTCCTGAAATGCGAGCAAACTTTACATTATAGGTTCTTTTGTAATTTATCATAACAGATCAAAACCCACCTGAGATTTAGAGTGCATTCCCATAGGTTTAGGGCGTATTCCCAGACATTTAGATCAATCTAGCCCCGTCGGGAGTCTCACTAGATTACTGTGAGATAATCCGGCTTAAATGTCCGTCCCGCCTACTACAAGCTGTAAGGGGGTAATTAACTTTTGTTCCCGCTCGGCTGACAGCTATTTAGCGTGAACCCCCAGGGAGTTAGGTCGATCTAGTTGGACCGATCTAATCTCTGGGAATGGGGTCTTAGATATATCCATCTAGATCGACCTTACTCCCTGGGGGTTCCTGGGGGTTCACGCTAAATTGATGTCAGCAGAGCGTGCACGGAAATTAATAACTCCCTTACAGCTTTTAGTAGACTGGACAGACGCTTAAGCCGGCTAAGCTGACAGTAATCTACTGAGACTCCCCACAGGGATAGATCGATCTTAAATCTGTGGGAATGGGGTCTTAGCCAACTACAAAGAAATACATTCCACTTGAGACCTGTATAAAATGAATACCCAATCATTGTAAACTCTAAAAAAAAAAGCTAATAAAAACAAATGTGAAGATGTGCAATGTTGACACGTTAATTTAAAAATCAGTATTTGAAATATGAATAAGAGTATGAATTGCGGTTTATTTTGTTGTCTAATTTTTTCAACCCTGAACTGAGACGGGAAATAAGCTTGTTTCCTGGGACTATACAACGTCTTTCTTTTATAAATAAAGAATGATATATCATATTTCACATTTACCAGGTCCTGGACCGTCTTGTCGGCTCCCACTGAGAGGAGATAAGCTACCAGCTCCTTCATGGCGCCACCCTCCCTAAGGTGTGCCATCTTGATACAGAGATTTAATGCCGAGTCACACTCCTGCAAGTTGAGACACAAAAGGAACACAATGACCTTTGTAAAAATTTTTTCTTTTTTGTAGAAATTTCAACCATTTTTCGTTGATCACCAAAATCTTTTGATTTTTTTTTCATAATATAGTATTATAATAAAGGGTGTGTGGTTTGTAAAGGAACAGGACTGCCAGCGCGAAGAGGTGAAGATTGCTAAATTTCAATCATAACGATAGAAAATAAGAAATTTAGGGGTTGAAAACGATTTTCACCTTTTACTCTATGTGTCTATTTTCTTTGCTCAGGCCCAATGGGTGAACAACGGATCCTGATTTTTTTTAATCACGCCTTAAAAACCACATATTATTGGGAAATGGTATCCAGTGAATTGTTTGTGATGCCAGTCCGATTAATATTCGGAATCATCTCGTATGTACACGATCCATGGATGGCCATTTCACTCACATAATCCAGGAGGTTGACCTCTGCCCCTGTCTCCACCAACAACTCCAGCATCTTCATTTGGTCCAATTTACAATGGGTAATGACGTAATGTATTGCACCGGCGCCGTGCTGTATTAAATAGATCGATATATTTTACAGATGCGAAATTTTAATATTCAGGTGAAATATATAGTTAGTCTACCCCCCTCCCCACCCCCCACCCACCCAATCCCTGGAAAACTTGTTGCTTGTTGGATAGGATTTAAGTCCGCTATTTTGTTTTTCCCCACCCATCACCTCTGACCTCATAGATACGATTATGAATTTTATTGATACGACCATGTTCAAATCCTCCATTCCACCGCTCAATTGACAGTTAAATCAACAACAACATATACCTTGTTGATGTAATTCAAATAAGTTCCTCCATGTGCCACAGCTCTTCGTATTTCTTCCTCCGTGCCAGAAATCACGGCTCTTACCAAGCGTTCCTGAAATGCAGTATTAATTAACGGATTGTTCATTTTTTTACAACAAGGATTTCATTCAACTACAAGTTGTGTCATTTAGCGCTTGATAGGGGGTGGGGGGGGGGTGGGGGTTGGAGCGGGGATGGAAGGACAAATCAAAATTCACCCCGCCCCCCCTTTCCCAATACGCAAACTACTCACATGTACTAAATATGGTCGTATTCATGGGCTTATCAAAAATAATTTATCATTGCCGTTTTATGACCACATACAGTGTGACATGGGTGATATGAAAAAGCAATTAATGAATCGTCAAAAAAGACAAACTTTGGTTCACAACGACGTTTCCTCCATCTCTTTAATGTCTCTTACGTTATTCGCTAAATTGATCTTTGAGATGATGTTTCCTGTTAGTCAGAGACACCATAGTGAAAGTATATATGAAGCAGTGCATTAGGGAAACCCTGGTTCCCACAGGTTCCTGGAACATTGCACCCATACTAGCAGCATGACTCTGCCGTTTCCAGTAAGGGCTGGTGCGTGCTGATAATGCATGTAGTCTAGGGACCTCTGAATCTCAGGTTGATAGGCCGCAAATAAGCAGAAACCCGTTTGAAATATGTTCTGTTGGGTGTTTATGATACAGAATTAATTCTGTGGTGAAAACCACACGCAAGATGACAGCTACACGTGTGGAAATTCTTCACGAGGCTTACAATGCGCGTTCGACCTAATGCAACAAAGTTTCTGCCCCCCCCCCCCCCTTCACCATCAAGATATTTATGCATGTATCGTATCCAAAACCTATAAACTCTCAACTTCTAATTTTTACCGGTACGGTCACGAGCGAATTTCACCAGTCTTCATTAATTTACATGTACATCACGATAGTGACTAAAAAAAGGAAGCTTAGACCTAAAAAATGAGTTTATTGATCGCAATTCTGTGAATGGTTTTAAGTATACTATACCTTGGTGAATAAGGGAAATGTGATGATATGATATGATATGTCCAGGAAAAAAGGATATTTACTATCAATAGGTATTTCGTTCATCGTGCACTTTATACAGAAAATGAAGGAAGCCTTCATCCTATGCTCAGTTATTTCAAATAAGGTTTGGCTTCATTGGAGCCAATACAGTGGGTATTGAAAGGAAGTGGGTATTGACATCAAGACTACTCTCCATCGTGTGTCATGTGTGATATTGCATTTCCATGTTTATGGGGACGAGGAAGGTGATTGGGGCTTACTCATAGATTGAGTTAATTCAAGTGAAAAATAATATTAATATTGTTATTAATACATCATAAGGAATGCTACAACTTCCTTTTAAATACATGTATCTACACTAGGATGCGACATAAGGTTATATTTAATCCTATATCTACACAAGTGTGGATGCAGCTTAATAAAAAAAGTCTCATTTCAAATTTCAAGCCCAAATAGATAAAACAAAGAAAGAAAAAACACTCAATACTAAATCTCACCCCTAATTCATCACGGCGTTTCTGTTCAGTCTTCTCTATGGCTTCGCCGATGGAGACAGTCCCGTCCAACACAGCACAAATATCCACAAGTCCCTTTTCCACGGCTTCGTCGTAGGGGGACCGTAGTTTCTAGAATAAACAGAAGTTAAAACCGGGTAAACACACAATTACACACTAGAGACTCATTGTCAATATCAGATTAATAGCTAATGGTGGCACAAGAGGACTCAAAATATTCTAAGATCGCATTCACAACGAGTTGAGCCATGGCTTTACAAATCCTGGAATTAAATATGGCGGACGTACATGAAAGAAAAACCGCCTAATATTTCAATAGTCTCTCCGCCTCTCACACGCCTCCCCATGCGTCGTCCCTGCGGGGGTAAGGTCATTAAATTTCGGCTCCATTGTTTTAACTTATCATGAAGATGACAATAAAGTAGTTTTAAAGTTAGTACTATATGTGGTATACACCCATCATTCGGATGTGGAGATGCTGCTGCTGCTTATAATAATAATAATAATAATAATAATAATAATAATTATTATTATTATTACTATTATTATTATTATAGGATTAGTACACAACCTAGCCATTTTCAATCGATACCTTGTTTCGTATTTCAGGATCTGCGCCCGAGCTGAGCAGTTTGACAAAGATATCAACCGCTCGATCTTTTGATTTATTTCTCGCCGCTAAATGCAGACAGGTGTCGCCCCCTATAGTCGTTGTTTGATTAACGTCTGCGCCGCTCTCCAGCAGGATGTCTATACAGGTTTCCACGTCAATGGCACTCCCTTGAACAAGGTCGTGAAGGGGTGCCAGCCCTGACTGAAAATGAATATTAAATGGAAGATCTCTTAGCTGAATAACATATTTACACCATGAAGCAAAGGACGTTAATTTTCAAGTGAAGCTGATATTTTATGCTCACCCCGGGTCTTTTTAATGCAGCATCATTAACGGCATTCTTCTCTTCTGCCATATTACATACTAAGTAACACGCCATTGGCAAATTCAGCATTTTGCCTGGGGGAGTAATGCAGAACACGGGGCGGGGGGGGGGGGGGGGTAGGGGGAGTGGAGTAATGAACGATACGAAAATTTCCCCAGCAAATGTAAAACATTAGAAGAGAACTGTTTTACATAATATTTTATATACAGACTTGACATTTAATATGGAATATTTTAGTTTCGAAGGTGTGCCTAGGTAGAAATGCGTTCTTTTTTCAAAAAACTAAGATCTCATATAAGATATGTGAATGGAGAAGTGTGTAGTCAGGTGTGTCGCTTCCAATTAACTGAATACCAGGTTTGTTACGCTGCTGCATTATGTAAT
>NW_019775694.1:7743-33927 GCF_001039355.2 Lingula anatina | reverse complement strand
TGGCAATATATGGTAAATCTGTCATGCCTGTATGTAGAATTTCTCTGGCTCAAATTTCTACATTTATTGGGTGCATTATGAAGTTTCCTGACTGATTAATGAGGTTACTTGCAGAAATATCTTGCTTACACACATTTTGTGATATTTTTACTACTTTATACATATGATTATTCACATCTCATCAGTGGTGTGTGAAAGGTACTTGGTATTTGCATTTTAAAATTGTAGATCTGTGTACCAGCAGGGTTATATTTCATATATCTGCGAATGTTTCTAAAAATAAGCTTCATGTTTGATAATTAATTGGTTTGAAATAAATAAATAAATAACCCAAATAAAATCAATTCATTTTATATTTCACATAATTTGTTTTTATTATTCTTCTAAGCATTTAATCATTATACTGTTATTGTGTAATAACATTGAAAGTTTCCAAGTTTTTATTAACAGGTTGATGCTAACTTATTACAAATGAACATAAGCATTAAAGCATATTTCCTTACTCAAATGTATCAAACGTACCACTGGCATAATAGCGGTAAAGATACAGGTAAAGATGACAGCATTGATAACTGAGTTTACAGCGCTTTTAGTGCAGCTTGGCTAGTGTCAGATTGTTATCTGATAAAGTTTGCTACTAGTACCTGGGAAGAAAAGGTCTGGCACTTGGCAATCAAGTTGATAAAATCACAAAACGCCTGTAGAAAATAGAGCATACCTGCCCAACATCGATTTGTTCAGATTCTTGACTAAGGGGTGCGTTACTGCATGGTGTCAAGGGCCAAGACTTGAACTTAGGGGTTTGGCATGTCACTGGACATTCCTCTCGATTTCTGCCCAAATCTAATAAAGCCTCAGTTGCTTAACTTTCGCCAAATTTCCAATATCTACAGGTTGTGTTGTTTAATGCTTGGGGTCTCTTCTTTGGCGGCGGTTAATTGGGGACACCTGTGCGGCCTGTCAACGCACCAAGATTCACTTTTGCCGGTGCCACATTTAAATATCAAATTCATGAATAGAATGAGGAAAAATGACAGTTATGAAAAAATGTTTGGAAGTACCTGTCACCTTCGCCACAGTAACCATATGGGCTGTGCTGCCCCCCCACCACAGGCGACACCTTGCGGAGCAAGCGTGCGTAATCCAGGGTGCAACTGAAAATAACCTTGTCGCGCGACCTTATTGGTCAAGGTTTGAGACTGCTGTGAATGATGTAATTCCTCTGGGAAATAAGAAATCAGATGATAATGTAGTTGAATCGAATGCAGTTGGTGATATGAAAAATGAAACAAATTGTGAGAAATTGAGTTCAGTCTTGAAGTTGATGTGTCAGAGGGCTGATACAAATGATAAAACTGACAAGAATGAAAGAGATGAATTATGCAATTGGTTGAAAGGATATGATTTGAAAAAATTGCAGAGAAAAGATGCAGATTTGAAAATAATCATAGGTTGGTTAGAAAATGGTGAACCTAAAGAGTCAGAGTTGTATTTGTGTAGTATGGCCGTAAAAGAATTGTGGAATTGCAAAGAGCAATTGATTCTTTTGAATGATGTGTTATATTACAAATGGGAAAAGAGAGAGGATAGAAATTTGTGTTTAATTGTACCAAAAGATTTGGTCAATGAAGTTTTATTTTTCTGTCATGATTCAAAAACAGCTGGTCATTTTGCTTATGAGAAAACTTTGCAAAAACTCAAACAATCATTCAAGTGGCATGGAATGAATAGAGATTGTAAATTGTATGTAAGTTCATGTGAACTTTGCAATAAAAACAAGCATAGTACTGTTCGACCAAAAGCCAAAATGAAATTACATCATGCAGGATATCCTATGGAAAAGGTTAATTTAGATATACTTGGACCATTTACACAAAGTGAATTTGGGAATTCTTATATTTTGGTGATGATAGATCAGTTTACTAAGTGGATAGAGTGTGTGGCATTGCCAAATCAGACAGCTGAATTGGTAGCAAAAGCATTTTTTGAAAAATTCATAGTTACTTTTGGTTGTCCACAAGAGACATATACAGATCAAGGTTCAAATTTTCAAAGTAGTCTATTTAGAAATTTGTGTAGATTATTAGAAATCAAACAACTTAGAACAACTGGTTTTAGAGCAAGTGCTAATGGACAAGTTGAAAGATGCATGGGTATTATTACACAGATGATTAGATGTAATGTAGAAGGGAATGTGAGATATTGGGATAGAGATTTACCTCAATTAGTTATGGCATTACATTCAACTGTGAATGCATCAACAGGGTTTACTCCTAACATGATGATGTTAGCGAGAGAAGTTTTTATGCCATTACACTTACTAACAGGTTGTGTAAATGAAAATTTGATACCATATGAGACTCATGAATGGTTGAAAAACTTGAGTGAAAGCCTAAATAGATCACATGAAATGGCTAGAGAAAAATTGAAATGTGTGCAGAAACGTCAAAAACAATTGTACGATGCAAAGTTGAGAGAGAGTGAATATACTTGTGGTCAGAAGGTATATTTGAGGGATGAAAGTCATAAAAAGGGAGAAAGTAAAAAACTTAGACCCTTATATAAAGGACCATATAATGTTCTTAGAGCATCCCCACCTCTCTATACAATTAAAGATAAGAAAGGAAAAATCCAGGTGGTACATCATGACAGATTGAGAAAATTTGTTGAAAGAGAGATTGATTTTCAGTTGAATGAGCCACAATTGGTGGAACCAATTGTAAAGAGATCAAGATTCGGTAGACAAATTAAAATGCCATCTCATTTAAGAGATTTTGCTTTAGAATGATTATATTGATATATGTTTTGTTTATTAGTTAAGGTATAGTTGTATATAAATACTTCCTTAATGTTCGGCAGTGTTGAAATAAAAGGAATTTAATTATTTGTATTTTTTTGTCTAGGTGATGGATGATACCAACATTAATAGAATTTTATTAGATGTAGAGATCAAATGGACAACAGAATGGATGGAGAATCCCTCATCTTTGTTTCATATTGCCCTACATAATTTGATACCAAATTCACTTTATGAAGCAAGAACTCTAAATTACCTAGGAACTCTATGGAATGAGAACATTCTGAAAGAAAAGGGGATGGATTTCCTTATTGACAATATTCATGTTTATAGAGAAGAGATATCAAATGAAGAAATGCTACAAATCATATAATATTTGAGAGAGAAAATATATATATATATATATATATATATATATATATATATATATATATATTTGATAAAGTATATTATAGTTTGTACTTCCTATTATATTTCAGGTAATTTGATCAAAACAACAGTCCAAGTTGGTATAGGTTTTCTAAATATTTGTTTGAATTTTGTTGTTGAGCATGATACATTGAGCACTGCATGAATAGGTTGATAGCTACTTTTGTGTGTTTTTTTTTTTGGATTATGGTTAAAAAAAAAAAAAAAGTTAAATATTACCTAACATGGTTACACTGTTCAAACTAATATGTTGCAGTTTAGCATGTGTTTTGCATGTAATCGGATTAGAGGTTGTCAAGGTAACAATTCTTTTCTTATTACACATCTTACTTGGGGATTTAGTATAAAAGTAATATTTGTACATAGTAAATGCGGCGATGCTGTAATACTATGTTAGTAATTAATGTAACACTATGTTCATGCTCTAATACTATGTTAGTAATGTAATATGTTAATATTCATTTGAAAGAAAAGATCATTATCCTATTATTTTTGTTCAAGAAAATAAACCCTTGTATAAGTTTATTTCAGATATGGATGATTTAGACATGCTAGATGAAGCCTGTTTTGTCCCGGATTATGATGACACTGAGTTGGTGGAAGATCCTACTGTCCTAATTGGTGAAGAGGGGGAGGAAGTTACCCGCCCAAAGTGCAGAAAGAAGAAACAAAGGAAAGAAGTTCAGTGTGNATTTTCGACTATCAATTACTAATACCAATTATTTCTCGAGAACAAAATCCTCTGGACAAATATTCATTTTAATCTGTGACATCTTCAATATAAATATTCCATAAATACAGCAAACAGGAGAGGCTGTACATTGATGATCATTGCCATATATGCATATATATTACATCAAATGCGTAAACACAAGGCTGCGTTGTCAATGCTGGTATAAGCTAAATGATTAACACTCTCACATATCATGAATAATTTAAATTCAGAGTATAGATTCTGCAGCTATGTAGAGCTGTATTTCTTAGATTCGTATCGTTCGCTTGCTCCCTTGCGGTAAAAGAAAAATACGTGATTTGGTGTGCTTTTCCTTGCGCCTTAAATTGACGCAGAATAAGATCCATTCACTCGTAGGTGGCGAAGGAGGGTTGCGTTTTTGAAAATAAACAAGAAAGGGTCGAGCAATGATTTAGGCGACATCAGGTCACTAATTATAAAGACGTTTTTAACTTGCAAAACCGTTAAGAATAGTTATTTGTAAACTGTTTGTTGGGAAATTATATTATTTCAATGAATATATCAATTCAGAAAATAATCTATCCACAAAAGCCGTATAAATGCAAACACTTCGATAACATACCACAAACTGTTGTAAAAATCAATCCCCATCCATTGACACAGGTAAGAAACACTACATGACCGTTTATATACTAGAAGCAGGCCTAATCGAAACAGAAACTGTCAGACTTCTCAAGGTTCACAGGACAACTGGTGTTTACAGAATAATTTGCTACCAGTAATATCACTCCAGGTTATTTTACTGGTCGACCTTATGATATAAATGGTGACTGCGCCTTTTTAAACATTCTTGCAGTATAGACTCATATTTGACGTTCTCATGTTAGGGCACTGAAGCATATCATGGTGAACCACTTAATACTTGATGGTAATGGTCATTAAAAAAACGATAGGACAAGGAAACTACAACAGGTCACCTTGGTCACCGAGCTAACAGTCTACGTAGTCTAACTGTGATCAACTAAAACAACATGTTTAAAAATGAATCGAAATGCTTTTTGCCTATTAACTTGTTCGACCGTAAGAAAGTGTTGAACGAGAATGTTCCGGGCACCAGGTCAAGGTATGCTTCAGTTCCGTATCTAAGACTTCTTCAGCCCCTGTCCATTACTGCCATTTCGTGTGGTTTACTTACGTAGTAGCCTGTATTAATATTATGCTGCCTCGACCCTCTCAAATACTCAATCAGTCCACCTTAATCAACCCCAAGAAAAATGAAACCAATTATAAAGGTTAAACATGACATGATAGATTACGCTGTAAAAATTAAATACGTCTCCCCACGCGTCGTCCCTGCAGGGGCACAGTAATTAAATCTCGGCTCAATTAGACCGGTCGAGGGACGACGCGTGGGGAGGCGTGAAAGAGGCGAAGAGGCCATTACAGGATTAAGCGGTCTTCATGTAGGTGCGCCATATTTAGGCCGTGGACCAACTAGCACTCGGCCGTTCTCATTCTGAATGGCCCCATAGAAAGCTAAGATTTAAGTTTCGTGTGTGTAAACGAGACAATGTCAGATTGCCAATCTACTCAGCCGACTTCCATCTTTGGAGTGTAACCCCTTTCACTATATAATTATATCTTTGAGGTATGAAAAAAGTTTATTCCCCAATGATTCGTCCAAAGGACTGAGAGGGTGACCTCTCAGTGCGATAAAAATAAGATAAAAAGAGGCCGACGTTTTTAAACGCCGAGTAGCCAAGTAACAGGGTTGTTTTGTAATAATTGTAAGCATGCCGATTTGCCCTTAAAAATTTAAATATCAGAAGGTATTTGTTACATTTTGTGAATGATTGAACTAAAAAACCCTGTCATTTTACGTTTTGTTCAATTTTCGTTTTAGTGCCTTGTTCTCCTCTGAATGAAGTGACACCCGACGCCGAGACGGCCTGTGATTATTGGTTCTGTAGTGAGTTTGGCTTAGACAAGAGAGAATGCCCCATTGGAATGAACTTTGACCATGAGCAGCAAACATGTATTGTCACACACCGTGAATTTCATGACTTTGCCAATGCAAAAAGTCCGCGTTTCATTTCCGACCCGATGCAGCAGGTTGGTCTAATGAGTTTATGGCGAGAAACCTGTCGGTCTATACCACCCAAGCTTACGACCACGTCTCAACCGCCAACAGCACCTTCAGTGCCAGAACATGTGCCGGTATTCGTCCCGATTGAACAAGAAGTCCCGAAGCAATTGCAACTTATTGCCTCTAGCAGCGCTGACCAATCCGATGTAGCAGTAGTAAGACAAGTCCATGAAGGTAGGGCGAAAGTTTATTTTTTCGAACTGCCGTATTCTTTTTTTTTTTTTTTTAAATATTCGGTAGAATGTATCTTGATGTCATTGGTGCTTTATTAGACAGTTGAAAAGTTTATGGAATGTCTGTCATTATATTTTTTCTCCCTCTTCTTCTTTTTTTATGATGTTTATATCTTCAGTTCTCGATGTCAACTCTAAATTGGCCGGTGTCTTTATGTTGCATTTTCTGATTTTGATGAAGGTGTTAGATTAACAAAAGCATAATTATATAGTATATACTCAATGGAATTCCACACAACACACATTCCATTTCTTTCTTTCTCTCTCACTTCCTTGCTATTCAAAACATACAGTTTAAACGAAATAGACTTCCAATGCCCTATAAAATATTTAATATTTGTATTTTCGGCATTTCCTCCTTGTCGCACAATATCCACTCAAATCCAATGCATTTTCAGAGCAGTTTTGGTCTATATTTCATATTGCCCCTAACGTATTCCATACAGACTGCTGTCATTATTAGCTCCATTGGTCTGTCTGATTTTTATTTATACAAGTGTCTAAGGGAATAAATTATTTATTACAATCACAAAAGCAATATTTTCAAAAATTTTGCATAGTTCTTCATATTTAGCCTTTAACTTGTTAATACATATAGATTAAAGGCACAGGAAGCTAATCATTTGGAACGTTTAATTTTACTTATGGATAAACATTGCTTTAATTTCAACACCGGTATGCGAGATGAAGCACGGGGGCCTAAATGGCAAGAGGTCGTCATTTGTCGTCTTGCCCACAGTTTTAACATATGATCTAGATATAAAATGACTTAGGTACAATGTTTTGTGTGAATGAATTAGGTATCTAGAGTGCGTAATAAACAGTTTCAGAAATATTTCCTGCCATTTATTTTCCCCCATGCCTTGAGATTTTAAAAAACACGTGAAGATGATCCTTTGAAAGGTCTATGTTGGTCTACATGCTGTAACAGTGTCATTATTAAAATATAATGCTCTCATACGTGAATCTTACCCCTTTTTTCAGATCAGAAACGTCAAATAAATTCAAGTTACTGTCAATGCTTTGCAAGAGGCGATCCTACCTATGAGACCTGTGACGGGGCTTCTATTAATTTCCAAGGGGAGTGTACCTATACCTTAGTTACCAACAGTACGGAACTTCCAGAAGGCGTGCTCCCGTTCCACATTGCGGTGAAAAATACCAAGTCCTCCTTTTCACCTATCAAGACTTACACCAAGACAGTGAGAATAACTGTGGCCGGACATACCATTGATATGTCCACTACCGAAGGAAAATCTGATGTGATGGTAAAGATCTGTTATTCTGCACTCTTGCTAAAATGATGAAATATTTCACAGTATATAACATCTATGATTTTGATAATGCGCAACTAAGAAAAAATGCATCATTCTACTTGATCATTAGTGTTTCATTACACTGTAATTTCCTGTTCTAATCCCAAGGGACAGTACAGTTCTCCTGTTTGCGCCCCTCCACACAATTTGGAATGTAAAAATTTGAAATTTGAATTCTCACTGCAAACGCCAGTGACTGAGGCGTATATACATGTACTACATGGCAAGGACAGAAGGAAAGGCAGGACATGTAATGCTAGAAGCCGAGGGCAGTGTTTTAACAAATTAATAAAATTCATCCTGATAACTGATTTGCTAATATATATGCAAGTATTATGGATTATTTAGCTTTGAAAACCTAATGGTAGATTTGGCAAATTTACACCTCTGTCTTTGTTATCTAACAAGGTCACAATACATTGCCTTACAGGCAAAATTTTTATTTTCACAAATTGAAAACGCAAATTCTTACTTTGACTTTGATTTACAGGTCGACGGAAGAAGAGAGCTCCTTCCTTATCAAACCGAACTATTCACTATCATTCAAATAAAAAACGGGCCGTCAGAAAATGTGCGTATGCGGTTCACTATGGCCGATACAGGATTAATGGTCTTCGCCACAAATAGCGGCAAACACCGAGTAGGCGTGGTAATTCCGAATGCCTACCGGGACAAACTCTGTGGCTTATGTGGGAACTTTAATGGGAACATGGATGATGATTTCACCACTGCAAACGGAACATTCGTCGGAGATCACTCAGATAAAAATAATCTGGTGGGAAATAGTCATAGAATCGCTGATCCGGACGATGATGATGAGTAAGTATAGTAGCTGCTTACATCGAAGACAGAACAACCCTTATTTGTATTACCTACAGTGGGTAGTGCGTAAATACTTACGTATAGACTAGTAGACACCACCGGGTGATTCCATGATTGCACCTCTGTTAGGCCCATTAAGATGCTTCCAAACCAATCGTACCATTACATGGTATTCTCCTAGAAATGAATTCCCTTTCATTTATTCGCCCTGGAAAATTTTTGTAATCCCCAGCGTAGGATCACACTAAATCTGTTGTGTTGTGCCTAGATGCAGACTACTAACTTTATTGTAATTAGCTGATAAGTGGAACAGTGAAGGATATACAAACAGCAAAACCTATACTTGCTGTAACAGTGTTGGGCACATGTTAAAAAAACTTTTGTTTTGCAGTTAAGAAACGTTTACGAGACATGTTCGTTGACAAAGTCAAAACTTCAAACACACATACATATACCACTTCAAGTTGAACCTATTGGAAGGCAAGAAGTACATTTGATCATTTTAAACATAAAAATGCCATGAAATCATGTTGACAAAAGTAATCTATTTTTCACACCCCGACGAACCTCGCCGCCATATTCCATATTCATATCCACAAAGTTTTGAACTAAACGCAACCCGGAAGTCTGTGCACGTATAATGGCGGAATTTAAAAAACGCACGCTTAATAAAGGTACACTTCATAGGGTTTACCCACGAAAATTAAATTTTCCCGGGGAAAATAAGCAATTTTCTCGCACTCGCGAATCATTTATCTATCCCTCTCTTCACTTAGATTCGGCCATTGGTAAAATTTATAAAGGCTTTAACTGAATGATATCTGAAAATATTTTGCTAATACTTTAAACCGCAGATTGAACATGGACAAATTTAGCTATGAGAAATTACACTGTTGCTTGCAACTTAAAAGTTTTGGTACGGGTTTATAGTGACCAGAACGTTTCCTTTGAATCTGTGTGAAAACGTTACCTTACCGATGTGATAAATTATTATTATCATCGAAGAAATAATTGCCACCGCTGTGGTAAATAAATATTTCCACGAAAAAAAAAAATGTATCTACATTGGTGGTAAATAATTTTCAAACGGGATGGAAACTCCACAAAATTAAATTCGGATAGAAATAAAAAGCACCTGAGATGCAATCAAGAATGCCATCTGAACTGCATATAACATAGAGGTGACTGTCCTTGCTTACTCAGAACCCAGCAAACACAGAATGTTATTATAAAGTTACCATAACAACCAAAATAATATGGAAACGTTAAGGTAGCGTTGTAAAACGCTAGATGTTTGCTGGGACCTAAGATCTCTAAAACCTGTATTTTTTTTTCATTTTAGGTGTCGAAGTCAGCCTTTGGTACCAGGCTGCCGTAATGATGAGAACGATGAAGAGGAAAGAGAAAATGGTAATATACAAAATAATGGTACTAGTAATGTTGATTGTGATAAGACGATACAATCTGTTATTGATTCGAGTACGCAGGAAAAACTTTGCTCTTGCGTTACGTATACTGCCTGTGGTTGGTGAGGGGTAAATTGCACACCACGAGGTCTGTTAAATGGTTTTCATCAATTTATATTTAAATATTTAGATCTAGCTACCGTTCTATCTTAATCAGTCGCTAAGTTCTCTCGTCAAGTTCGTTCGCTAGCTATCTCATTACTGACCGTACTCTAGAAACAATCTACGGGAAGTTGCCTAATATGTGTCATGAATATATGCCCTATTGCTGGATGCGGGAACTGCACAAAAACGTCTGCTTCGGGTGAAAACGTGGGTTGTGTGCGGAAATTTTATGTGCGTGTTTTACGTTTGATATTTCTGACAGCAAGTAAAATAATTAAAATATGGATGTATTATTATCAACGGGTAAGGTTAATTTAATCTTTTGGATATTTCTGTTTATGTGTCTAAAGTAACAGTTTAAATAAAAGATAATACGTTTCTGTCGATCCCTTATTTTTTTTTATTTATTTATTATTTTTTTGAGTGTCCGAATTTTCAGTTGAGGGGAAAACTGATCTTTTTGAAAGAGAAAGGCTTTATTATTACTTTTGAACATGGCAATGTCTTTTTTCACATTTTTCTAATACAGAACAGTACATCCCGATGGTATATTTTTCATTTTTCCTACGGTTTCTCACTTGATGAAAGTGTGCATATTGACTGTCTGGTAATGTAATGGTTGATTTAAATTTACTGAGCTCTAAGATTCTGCTAAACCTATATTATATTTATTTGTTTACAAGTTCCTTATCTTTTTGCTAAGCCCATGTACATTCCTAACACCTATACTTAAACTGTTACAGTACATCTTTACCGCATCTTGTTGTTACACCTTCACTGCATCTATAATCTTTATTGGTAGCAGATTTCTGTTTAGATATAATTTGTCATCATTTTGACCTGATTTATCAACGATTTTGCCTTTACATGTATTACTAGTATGTCTGCTCCATATAATACTCTGTGACTTTTATTACCTCCGCCAAGAAGGTTATGTTTTCACCCCTGTTTGTTTGTTTGTTTGTTTGTCTGTCTGTCTGTCTGTCTGTCTGTCATCAACATAACTCAAAAAGTTATGGACCGATTTTGATGCAACTTTCGAGATCTGTCAGAAGTGGGCCAATGAACAGATGAATAGTTTTTGGTGGTGATCCGGATCAATAATCAATCAATAACCAATAATAATCAAAAATCACCGCCTTGGCGGAGGTCTAAGCTCTCGTACATAATATTAAGTAGTAACCCTGTATTTCTAACACGTTCTTTTTTTTTTCAGATTGGGGTCGCTGCACAGCACGTGGGGATCCAATATATCAAACCTACGACGGATACACATTGAAATTTCATGGAGACTGCACTTATTTATTAACGGGAACCTGTTACTATAGTCAGGATGACCTCCCACAATTTGAGGTCCTGGTGACCAATGCCCATCCTACTACAAACAATGACGTCACGTTCACTAAAAAGGTGTCTACGACGTTTAATATCAACGGTGTAGAGACTACAGTCGATATGTATACGTTACAAGGAGTAGACTATGCTGATGTAAGTTCATATTTAGTCAGAGGATTTGGTGGCTTTGAATCATTTTCCTAAATTGAATATTACCACTCATTATCACACGCTCGCGTGCGCGCACCAACACACATGTGCACACACACGCATAAAAACATCCACACTGGCCATTGGAACCCAGGGGCAAGGGACAAAAATATTCCATTCCATGTTTGGATCTGCCATTCTCTCCCTCCCTCTCTCTCTCTCTCTCTCTCTCTCTGTGTGTGTGTGTGCGCGTGCGCCCACGCGTGTGTGTTTACAGTCGTGTATCTAATTTCTCCAGATTGGCATTCGAGACTCATGTCCAAATCTAAGTGAATTTAAACAATATAAGTGTATTACACTCATCTTTGAGGGTACAAAAAAAAATCAAAAACTGTATTTTTATTTATTTTAGAGAAAAAGAGAGAAGAAGAGCAGCATCAAAATCTATATTAATCGCTTAGTAGCCCGGGGATAGGGGAACTAAGTCGCCTCCCCCCTCCCCGTCCCCACTCACTTTTTTTCAAACGACTCAGGCCCAAGCACAGTAAATAATGGTTCAGGGCAAATTCCCTTTACCTTTTAAGTGTAAAATAAACTTAATGGAAGTCATTAGGAAATATGTTTGTGTATCTATTCAGAAGTGATCTGGTACTTTGTATCTTTCAGGTCGACGGTGTTCGAGTATACTTGACGGTGCCCCATAGACGAGGACACTTCACACTTCTTGAACAAAACGGTCGCATAGCTCTCGTTACGGCCTTTGGTCTTATAGTCAGAGCCTACAACACAGGGAAACATCGAATCAGCGTTGATGTCCCTAGTGAATATCAGAGGATGCTTTGTGGTCTGTGTGGTGATTTCAACAGGGACCCGAATGATGAACTGAGGCTTCAAAGCGGGGAACTGCTTCACGTGGACGAGAGCGACCCCTGGCCGGCACATAAGGCGTTTGGAGAATCCTGGCAGGTACATGTCGAGGGTGAAAAAGCAAGGTGAGTATTATGAGAAAAGGATAGATTTATGGCATTTAGTTTCAGTGTGAATATTGTTGCATGGTGACTATGCGTAAGAATATTCAAATGTAAGGGGTGCCAAACTGAATTTCCTGTTTCTTAACATGGAGACGCTAAATTAAAAACCCTAAACACTGTCGCGGTTCACCGCCACACTGCCGAGGAGCTTGGGCCATCTTACAAGCTCTCCGACTTCTATGATGGTTGCCGTTTAGTTTTTTTCTTAAAAAACAATATCTTAAATAACGGAAACTTCTATTTGCTCTTAATTTTTGGGTCTGAGACAGGTCATGCGTGATCCTCCGCCTCATTAAATAATTATTTTTATATGAAAAATATTCTTGGTGTTGTCTTCTCTCAACTTTGCTACTGCGTCATATGCATATGGAAACCAATTTGAAGTATCATTTCTTTTATGGAGTCAGGACTCAATCGTAGGTCTATTGCATATAGATTTAGTTTGAGTGAGTGCGATACCAGGTAATATACGAGCTAGTTACTTGAAAAAAGTTATATGGAAGTATATTCTCATTACAACTTAAACATGCTGTAGCCATCCGACATGATACAACTCGATATAAATAAAAAGCTACTTTCGTTACATTTTTATCTAGCTTTTTCCTTGTTTTACAATACTGCAATTATAAGTTTAATGATAACAATAAAATGTTTTGCTATGACGAATTATGCCGTATAACCTGATATATTTTTGTGATGTTCAGCATATTTACCTTGCAGTCTTACTCTGAGTTAAATTGTCTACATTGCAAGGTGGTTTATTCATTAGAGGTAAAACTAATATATATGTTATAACACATTCAGTCTTTTAACCTTGAGACACATTCCATTGCAGTTGTGCAACCCAAGCTTCCCGGCGTAGCCTATGGAGTTTCGGCGACGGCGTTGGTCCAACAGCGTCGGTGGATAAAAGGACCGCTGGCACTGGACGATCTTTGGGGTCGTTCTCAAATCAGCCCGTCTTTCAGCAGAATAATCCATGGACCATTTGTTCCGACGTTATTAGGAATCTCTTATCCGATTGTCTGATGGCGCAGGGTGGGCTGGCAGAGGCAAACCGGTTTACAGCCCTTTGTGCGTATGCTGCGGCCCAAGCCCCAAGTAACTGGTACAGCATCCAGTTAGCGATATGTGAAGTCATCGCCAAACTAGTGGACCGTTGTAGCTTAAGGAGAGCTACGGTAGAGGGCTGGGTTGGAAAGACCGGCTGCGGCCAGTTTCAGGAGATGGAGGAAGGGAGGGTTGAAGTTGAAAGGGATGACAAACACGTCATGTCAGCAAATATGCAGCCAGCGAAAGAGGTGATTGGCGACACGCGTGCTGGTCCCTCGGAAAGGAGCAAAAACGAGCTTGATCGACTACCGGCGAAGATTCAGTCAAGAGACGTTGTACTTGAGCGTATCAAGAAGATGTCCCCGGCGTCGCCTGAACACAATACACTTGATGATCTTGTCAAACAAATAAATAACGGACAGGCCTAACCTACCGGTGCAGGAATGTTCGTAACATGCTTGATATCAATAGGCAATATCTTTTCTCGGTTCATTTTTTTGGTGCTTTGAAGAAAAATTTATTTCTAAATTTGTGTTTTTTTCCTTTTTGTTACCATAAGGTAAAGACAATGGGACAACTCAAGAATTCTATTTTGATAAAAAGAATTCTATTTTAATAAAACCACCATTTCAAAGGAAAAATTCATACGTGCACAATTCTTTGGCTTACACAGTGTTACAACAATCAATAAAGGTTTACACGAGGGAAATGTTTGTTGCGTCTTCTTTTTGCCAAATACTAAGATGGCCTATTCGTTACTTTTTTCCAAAGAGTGAAAAGAACCGGGGGCACCATGTAAGTCACTCATGTGAACCCCTATACTGGTATAAGAATACGATTAATGTCTTTACCGTGTGAATTCCCACTCACTTCTTGTTATACAGGGNGACTGTGCAACCCCACATCGAGCTCGCAGAATCACTGTTTTTCTTCAAAACCAGTAGGTTCAGCAACTGCCCTGGCCTGCAAACTCCCCAGTAATGAACCCAATTGAAAATCTGTGGGCGGAAGTAACTCAGAGAATTAATAGCTATGGTCATCGGCCGGTAAATAGTGATGAAATGCGACAGGCAAATATCACTGCGTGGAATGATATCCACATCCAAACTCTAAAAAACTTGTCACAGGGTATGGCATGTAGGATGAGGGCGCTGCAAGCGGCTGCTGGAGGTCATACCCGCTATTGATGACTTTTCATGATTTACTGTAATGATTTCTTTGACTGTGTAACTTATCACTGTCCGGAGGCTATCATTTTCTTTAATATCTTAGCTTAAAGTTAATACTGACATCAAACTGTTGATATGGTTTTCTGGGGGTGTTCTTTTCTTTTGAATGACATCTTATGTCAGATTTGATATTATTGACCAAAATATCTCACAATGGAAGACTGGATATTTTTCTCACTCAATGATATACTTTTTTGATGAATCAAGCCAAAAAATATTTAATCAGCACTCAAAAATAACAATGATAAAAAATATTCCATATTAAGTAGCAACCCTGTAGGTATCATTCTCTGCAGAGTTACAGATGAATGTAGACTTGGGATATCTAGAAACTTTAACTAAAATTAGTATTAAATGGCCTTTTACAGCCGAATACTACTGACGCCCCAATTTTTTTTTATTTTTATTTATTTGTTTTTAATTTTTTTTTTTGGGGGGGGGGGGTAAAGAGTATACTGTGCGCGTTTCAAAGTTTTCTCAAATCATATTTAACATGTCTATATGTCCTGAAATCTAATTACATTTCCCATCCAGACCTTAAAATGATAAACCCCCTCGTGTAAAAGTACCTGACGCAATTGGAAATGTACCGTCATTTATAATAATAATAATAATAATTTATTGAGCATTAAAATGTGTACAGTTACATTTTACAAGCTCTCTAAACTACAGTTTTACATAAATTGTGTACATAAGCTTAAATAAGTATAACTACTTTAGATCATTCAATTACCAAAATACATATAATTAGCTAACTACTTCATACATATAGTTCACAATAGTAAGACACAATATAATAATACTGGATATAGTATTTTGTACAATATGCATTTGCTACTTAGGCATAACTGACTGTATATACTTGGCCAATGCTGATGCACTTGCACGACACTGTGGATTGAGAATTTGTATTATTTTGCTATCATCATCAGTGCCTGATTGACCAAAGAATCGTGACAGGGAATCAAACATTTTTTATCGCTCACGTTGATGCTGAGTGCAGATCATTTAGAATAAATCATTTCAATTGAAATTATATACAACATCAAATACAACTATATAGGGACAGATCGACCAATGATTCTTGAGTAGTAGGCAATTATTATTTATTCAGGGGAAATCGATTTGACGATTAAATTCTTTTATCAAAAGATAAAAATCAAAAGTCAGCTCTGAAAAGTTCGTTCAGATGAAGATTCCTATCACGAGGATTCATATGTATATCTTTTCTTACCGCTCTACCCCATATCCCACTTTAGTGACAGCATATACAGTATGTTAGGACAAAATTGCATTAAGAATATGACAATCGCGTGCTGTTACCCCCTGCATTGCAACCCTTGACATGTAACATGCAGGGATTAATCATCAATCAGATGGATTCATTTCCATTATTGGTTTATTTTAGTCGTCTTGGGTCTTGCTACTGGCTATTTACTGTTAATTAAACTAAACTCATTTGCTGTAATTTGCCTGCAGCTTGTAGTACGCTAAAGGTTTAAGGCACTCCAGGGCATAAAACTTGCAATTCAGTGGTGGTAATAACCGGCAGGCCTTGGTATTTTGTACACTTTCTTCTTTCTTTTTCATTGCGAGCGTTTTTGCAAGTCATCTTTGCGAACTTCAGATATCGACTTGACAATTTTCCCATACGTTCCACTAGTTAACTAGAAAAGCACTCAGAGAGCGCAGACCTCCGCCAAGGCAGCAAAGTCTCCATCCAATGTCGTTTCACCCCTAAATTTTCGATATTTTTGATTATTGATTATTGATTGATTTTGTGATCCGGATCACCACCAAAAACTAATCATCTCTTCCTTGGCCCACTTCTGACAGTTCCTGAAAATTTCATCAAAATCGGTCCATAAATTTTTGAGTTATATTGATGACAGACGGACAAACAAACAGGGGTGAAAACATAACCTCCTTGGCGGAGGTGATAAATCCGTTCCGACAATCAAAATAAGTACCTATTTTTTAAGTTTATTTACTTTTTTGAAAAATAACTCAAGACATTATTACAGACTCGAGAGGGTAGCCATCTAGTAGGTGACGTGGTCCGATGACAAGTGCAGATTTCTGAATAATTGCGATAATCGCCGTTTTGGTGATAAAATAAAATTGATTACATTTCTATGAATTGTTTACGATGGAGAGTTGTTTTCCCTTTAACTTACAGTCATGACTCATTTTCTCAATCATTACCGTAATCATTCTTACGCTGGCCAAAATACTGGTAAGAACGGTCCCACCTTTTTACCTGCATTAATATTATTATCATTATTATTATTATTATTATTGCAAATATAAGGCTTACCTGAAAAAAATAAGATCAGGTGTAGTTTCTAAATTACTACAACAACAGAACAGTGATAGATAGTGAACAGGCACTGTGATTTTCTTACTTCGATTTCCTGTCTCCATGGCTCCGTGTGGTATTCAGCTACGAAAGACAGTCATCTTATAGCCTATTATGTGTCTGCGATAAATTATAGCTGGAAAGGATGCAGCTAGTCGGCGCATGCGTGTTATGGTTATCTAGTTAAAGGATGCACGACAAGCATTATTTGACCTGTGTCTGTTGACGTATTCAGTTTTGTAATAAGACTGCCTGGCCAAAGAATGTCGATTGCTCTGTCTTTAGAAGCAGACCGACAGTGACCTGCGGAGAGTAAGAATGCATGTGTATCACACACTGATGTAGTAGTGTACAGGTGAGACTGACGAGGCACAGTGAAAGCAGTATATCTACTATTATCCTTCCACTTGGTGACAGTACATGTAGTTCTCGGAAATATGTGTAGCAAAAGCTCTGTCACACATTCAAATTGTTTGCTGTACTCTTGTTGAATCGGTCCTGCAAATCGGATTTACTGGGCCATATAAGTTCACTGCAGATGTGTCATATGGACACATGTTTGTTTAGCAAATTACTTGCCAAAACGTTATTTTTATCTGTGCCAGACGAGGGGAAATATACTCGTACCGCAGACAGGGTTCTTAACATGACGCGCAACANTCAACTTGTGTACTAGTACACGTACAGTCACTCACTTTCCTTTACCTCCATGTATAGTACTATACATCCACGATCAGTTAAGACGTAGTCCATCTATCCTAGCTCCTTGCTCTCCACGCCTACATGTCTCTCTTTCCTTCCTATCTCAGTGGGTGTGTCCAAAAACCTCCACATCCGGGCTCCTTTATTTTTGTCCACAGTTGTCACCAAAGGTGACCACGAGTTATACTCGCTTTAGTTATAATGCCCATTGATAGGATACAATTGACAGGAGTACTAGTGCAACGTAACAGTGATCACAGCTATATGTATAAAAATATGTATTTATTTATTTACTTCTGTAATTACGTGTTTACAGTTGCCAAAATTCCATTACCTTTGTGAAGATGGAGTGTGGAATGTCCGGAAAGCATGTGCAGAGTGTTTCACGGCCGTTTCGTGTGCGTGCTCACAAGAATGTCGCAAGAAAGAACTAGCTGGGCTGTTCATTAACTTATTATGTGATCAATCTAGATGGGTAAGTACTGCATTAATTTTTAAAGGTACATACGAACCGAGCATCGGTGGAGCGTGGATTCCCAGTAACACACGTAAACCACTTCTACTAGATTCTTATATGACTCAAATAAATTCGACATGCCAAGGGATAAACTGAATAGAGCACTCAATCAGCCATAAAAGACCTTTAGACTGCTCCTTTCTTTAAATTTATGGTTGTAAATTTAACCTACTTTCGTGACTTACTTTCCTACCCCATTGACATACAGCTTAGAATGGCAGCAGAAAAATCCGTTCAAACATCATTTTCGGGTAAAATTAAATAATGCCTTTTGGTAATTCTCTTAGTTATACTACTTGAAGCCATATGCTGGCATTTGGTTGGTTTTTGTGACAAAAAATTGACTTTGTATGCATCTTTAAAGTTTATTTTGTTTGTGAAGTTGGTACATGTTTGGCATTTCAAAATCAAAATCCTTATTGTCTCTAGTGATGCTGTGGTTACAATGGCCAAAATTTGTTTTGTTTATGGAATAAAATTAATTGAAGAAAGAGATCTTGGTTTAATTTGAAGGTCCAGGTAGAATTGAGTTAAAATAAACCCCTTCCAATCTGAACTGTTCATAAACCAAAGACCAAATTACAGATCAGCCGCCTGGTACCACATTATATCAGACAACCTGATTTTGATCAGTTGCCGTTTTCACTCATGTCACCCTTCACTAAACCCAAATGTCCTCTGATAAAACATGTTTTTGTTTTTTCTTATCTAGGTGCGTATGGCAGCTTTCCAGGCTCTAGGTCCCTTCATCTCCACTTTTGCTGATCCCAGCATCACTGGGCTCTACTTCAATGAAGATGGTGTCTTATCGGTCGGACAGGTGGCGCCACAGAAAAACAAGTGAGATTTCCTTTATATTAGTTGTACAATAATTACTGAACTTACGTTTTTTTTTTCTTTCTGACATTAAAGCAGTTTGAGGTAGTCATTTTGCTTTTCATATTGTTATTGATTCTAGAATTTACTGACTCCTAGTCAGCATGTTGTTTTGCTTAGATGAGCTTAGATGAGAAATGAGAATTGCGCTTCATTTTTTGCAGCACCATATCTCCAACAACAGAAGAGGCAAACAACAACAAAAGTGATGGAGAGAAGAAGGGAGAAGAAGGAAATCCAGAGGGGACCAAAGAGGGTGACAAAGAGCAGGAGGTGAAGACTCCTGAAATTCCAAACAACACAATTCAGCATCAAGAACAACAAATAGGCAGTAACAGTAATAATGCAAGGACTAGTACAAATGACACCGACAGCGTTCAGGATTCTAGGCAGGTGACAGAATCGGTGTCTGATAAGAGTGGTTCCACGGCTGAAGAAGCTATTGACAATAGTCAGAATGATATTTTATCTATAGAAGATTACATAAATAACCTTGCTATGGAAATTGAGGCGAGTAGTTTAAGTGAAGAGAACGGCAGTGGAGATGGTATCGATAAGCATAATGACGTGCTTTCCGTCGAAGAAAAGCGTGCCGAAAAGTGGAAGCAGTCTCATCCCAGTGTGCCTCAGTCATCAGATCCCGATTCCGATGACGTCATTAACGCCTGTGATACACCAAGCGAACAAGGTTTTCAGAGTCAGGAATCAACCACCAGTGCCTCAGGGGCAACGCACATTCATTTGGACAATATGGCCGCCTTCTCCAGTTTTAATTACTGGCGGACGCCTTTACCCCAGTTAGATTTACACTTGGATATTGTTGAAGGTAAAGCTACAAATATTCACGTGACGGCAAAAGTGGTGGACCCAGTCCAGCATAAAGTGTTCTCCTCAAAAATGGACGTTGAGGTTGATAGCTCGCCAACGCCCTCTTCTTCTGGAGACGGAGACTTGGAGCTCTCTGACGAAGGTGAGGTGAAAATCCATACTGCGAGTGTTAACTTGGTGAGTGCCGAGGAACCAGAGGAAACCGACTATATCGGCAGCATGCACGTGATTGGTCAGAATTTGAACGAGTCCACGATGGCTGTGATCAATGGTGTGGTGCAAGGTACAGTAGGTAAACGTTGTCCAATGAAGGTCCCCCCACCCCAAACCCCACCCCCCACCCAATTTGAAAAGTTGGAAAATTCCTTCCGCTTTTATTATGATCAGACAGTTTTGTGTTTGGACATTTCTGGTTATGTAGGCCAGTGTCCTCCTTTACATGAATGCATATATATATGGAATCCTATATTCAGAAATGCCCTGTTTAGGATTTTGCAATTCCGGATAAGAATGCCAATTTTTTTTTTTTTTTTGTTCCTTTAGTGCATTTATTGATGCATTGCATTGCCATCATACAAATTTTAAAATGAGAAGTATGATGTTTCAAGAAAATACATCCATTTGCCCAAGCTCTGTACTCTACTCTAAATCAGTATTTTTTTTTTCATTTAATGGATTTCATTCAATGGAAAAAAGATGTTAAAATTCAATAGAAATGCCTAAAAGTATATTTCATTATTTGATTTGTTCCATGAAAAATACAACACTTGAGGACTTGTGAAAAACTCAGAATGATGATTTATCGTAAAAATTAAAATTTAGTTCTAAAACCCATCATAACAATATCAACCTGGCCTATGACACATGACCACCACTCCATGTAATTATACGAAGGGCTCTTGCTAATCCTCTTGTTTCTCAAAAAAGCTGTTTTAGTTAGAAGTGCTTTCATCTTTTGTTGTTCTTTTGTAACCTATTTATACAGTATGGTCTTCAAGACCTTTGTCATTAGACCACAGCACATTATATAAAAACTTGCTTTGCTCAAAGATTACTCAAGTCTAGTAATTTGCTGTATGCTGATTTTCACGTACTACCCCATCAAGAATTCTGCATGCTGAGCAAGATTGTTTATTTAAAAAATGAAGTGATATCATTTGTTAAGGATACAGTTCTTGGCAAGTCCATGATTATTAATGAAAAGTCTGTTTCATTGGTTATTTGCAGAGGTAAACTGTAGAGGGTGGGGCATCATTTGCATATGAATATGCTTAACAGTTAGCACTTGGTGATCAATTTAATATTGCAAATTTTTTATCAAAAATTTCCAGATGTGAATTCGCCCAGTGGTATGTATGGAGGCGAGGGTGGGGTGCCCTCATTTACTCACACGTTCTCGGGGATGGAAATGGCCCACAGGGGGTCGACCAGCTCTACAGGGAATACCATTACCAAACTGCAGGTAAGTCCCCTGATTACCTTCCTTCTCCTCCAGGCCCTAGTTTCACAAAAAAACTTTTAAGTTAGTTCCGTGGCTTAATTGACTAGGATTTCCGGCTTTAATTGACTAGGATTTTTATGAGAGTGCTGTTACATTGCTCCTGATAGGGTAAGATGTGACCATGTAACTTTGGTAATTAGGTTCATAGCCAGAGAACCTGTCTTAGTTTTTAGTGAAACAGGTGCCAGGCAATTTTTTAACAATTATCAGGGATGGGATTTTTCTGACTATTATGGGATTTCCGACTTTTTGGGGAGCCAAAAAAAAAAAAAGAAGAAGAATTGACCTTGGCATCCCCCATACATTCCGAGGTTTCCACCATATAGCAGTCTTATTTCTCAATTTTAGTGGAAGATAAGTATTTGGTCATTTAGCAAACAGATAAGGGTCACTGTAAGTTTCATCCATGTCCTACAATTCTCCACTTTGCAATTTGGAGTGTTCATTTAGCCGATGTGAAATTGAAAATGAATGCAAACATGACCTTGTGACATGGAATATCTTCAGGACGTGATCCCCCAGATTCTGCTGGATAACTACCTTAGCATGACTGATGCTGCCCAGGCCCAGACTGTGGATTCTGAAATAGCACGGCATTGTGCATACAGCTTCCCGGCTGTGGCTTACACACTAGGCAGAGAACACTGGCCCTGTCTCAAGGATTTGTATGACCAACTGTCACAGAATATTCAGGTTTGTACTTAATGTAATATACTGTCCTGTATATCTGTGTCAGATCAGATTATTAGAGATCAGTTTAAACTTTACTACATGTCAAGCTGAAGCCAAGGTTAAACTCACAGTATATCTTTAAAACCTATAGTATGTTGAAGAATCTTAGCTTTTATAACAAGTAAATAGAAATCTTAATTAAAGAAACTGTGAAACATAAGTACATTTCTTGGCTTTTATAAAAAGTAATTTGCAGTCTTAATGAAACATACTGTAGACCATAATTCATTATATATTTTAGTGGAAAGTGCGCCGCACGCTAGCATTTTCCATACACGAGCTGGCGACCATCATGGGGCCTGAAGTGACGGAGAAGGACCTGGTGCCCGTGTTTGATGGCTTCCTGAAGGACTTGGACGAGGTGCGAGTAGGAGTGCTGACACACCTGGCAGACTTCCTCAAGGTGGGTGTCACTGACTTATCCTGTGTGCTACTAAACCATGGAAAATTTAATAAGTGACCCTATGAAACTGGTTTAGGAGTTTGATGCAGTTTTATTCATCTCTGCAAGTCGGTGTCAGAATTCTCTCTCTCTCTCTCTCTCTCTCTCTCTCTCTCTCTATCTCTCTCTCTCTCTCTCTCTCTCTCTCTCGTCTGATTGTCAAGGAGAACACCACTTATTATGGAGAACACCAGTCTCCATGCTTCTAACCTATAATTTGAATCAAATGCTATGTACTATATTTCAGTTGCTGAACCCTAGTACCAGGTCCATGTATCTCCCCAAGGTGGCCGAGTTCCTGACCACAGACAACTCTAGAAACTGGAGGTTCAGAGAAGAGTTGGGACAGTAAGATGATGAACATTTATATTTTCAAATTCAGTAAATTCAATATTGCGAGGCTTCAATCCAAGGGGCAAATTTTCACTCCATCTGCACATGGAGACCGGTATTAGAAGTACACAGAAGTCACACAGAGTATTCATTGATTTGAGTGGTCCTTCATGGTTTATATGTGGATAGTATAAAAGATTTAGACCACAGCTGTAATATGGAATAATCTTATAGGCACTGTCAATACTTCTGTCTAATTTGCACTTGTAAAGAATTGAGGAGGTTTATTCATGTGCATTATATAGCTCTGTAGATTATTTGATAAATGCTAAAACTGTTTTCCCCTTGCAGACAACTAGTCTCACTGTGTGAGTTGTTCTCCTGTGATGAGTTGAGCCGGCATATTTTGCCCATTGCTCTCACTCTGGCGGAAGACAGGGTGGCAGAGGTCCGCAGCATAGCACTCAAAGATGTGAGTATCCCTATTGACGCCATTGCTTCATGTATGACCACCAAATGTTCATTTCTCATATATATTTTACTGGGGTAGCACTAGCAAATTTTTTCACTTAGCCAAATCACCACATTTTTGTCAATTTTCTCATATATATTTTACTGGGGTAGCACTAGCAAATTTTTTCACTTAGCTAAATCACCACATTTTTGTCAATTTGTTATCAAAATGGTTATATTTTGGCTAAAACATGTCAAATCAAGCCCTTTTTCTTTAGCCAATTTAAGTCAGTTTTAGCATTTGGCTAAATTGGCGAGTGTTAGCGCTATCCCAGATTTTATCATGCACTATATGAGCACACGTGTTCAAAGAGTGCATTCAGAACAGTGGACTAACAGACCCGAGGATCAAATATGGCGACCCACTAAAAAGCATACCGCTTAATACCGGATTAGACACTAAATAGATTCCCAGCGGGGATTACGCAACAAGCATTCTAGTGAGTCAGCCATATTTGATCCTCGGATCTGTTAATCCGCTGCTCTGAATGCGCTCCCAGACGCACAAATCTGGTGTTGCTGTGCTTTGTGAGTAACACTTCGAACATGTGTGCTCGCACTGTGCATGATAAAATATATGAGAAATAAACTTGTAAATTAGGAAAATGGCAAGTTTTCAGATCAATTTCACTTTCTGTTTCGGCAAGATATTTCAAAGCAAAATAACAATTATTTTCAGACTTTGTGAGTTCACTAAATACTAAAACAGTTGGAAATGATTCTTTCTAACAGTATCATCAGCTTTGTGATGAGCCCCATCATATTTAATAGATATAACAAATGCTTGTGATAAAACTGATCACTCTGTTCCCTTTCAGTTGACTGTAATTTTGAAGAGTTTTCTAAATGATTCTGTCTGATAGTGTCCTCAGCCTGTGTTAAAAATGACTCCTCTGTTCTCTTCCAGTTGGCTGTGATTTTGAGGTGTTTTAACGAGAGTGGCGAGGAGAATGTGTCCCAGAGTTTCTTAGCCACTGCCTTAGACAAGTTTGCTCACAGTGACAAATGGTACAGGAGACAGACGTGAGTGCTTTTAAAATCAAAATCATTATCTGTAAATGGTAGAAAAAGAAAGGGAAAATGTAGAAAATATTTAGAGAGTATTTTTGTTTTGAAAATTAGGCAGACTTAACAGAGGCATTGCCTTGGTTGTTAAAGGATGTATCAATGGTGGTATTTTTTATGTCAACAGAATCACTTTTGTGAACATCTAAGTATACTAATATTCAATAAGATTTCTTGCTCAAAATATTAAAAAATGAAGAATGTCACTTATGATAATATGATATCAAACCAAAACCTGTTTTCAAAAAAAAATTGCTGGTTCAGTACCTTGTATCAAGCTCCCATTTATTATTAAATGTTACCATCTTTCAGCTATGCACATTTGTGTTACCACATTCTCCAAGAAAACTCCTGCTCTGCTGAACAGTTTGCCATCAGCTGGATGCCAGCACTTCTTAGCCTAGCAAAGGATCCAATTCCTAATGTTCGTCTGGCATTGGGAAAAGCACTGTCGCAGTTTGTGATACCTGTTGGTAAGTATCCCCCCCTTTCTCCTCCCATGTTAAAGGGATAATAACTCTTCTCTTAAGAGATTTTAACAAAAAAACCAAGCTTTTTAGAAAAAAAAACAGGGACTAATTTTGAATATAAAATTGGATTCATTAACCATTGGTAAGTATGGGGAAATTGTTGTTTCCTCCAGGAAAATTCATTTTTTGGCCAAAACGAAGAGTTATTATCCCATGTTAACTTTGAAAGATTGTGTGTCAAATGACAAGCCTTTGTATGTGTCACAAAGCCTTCTCTGGTTAAAATGGTTTTCATAAAACTGCTTGTTTGCTAAATATCAGTTTTAGATATACAGATCAACTTTGACTGTAGCAGTTGTTATCTCTTTATGGTTTCTTGATTTTCTGCCCCACCCCCCTTGCTAACTTTTTTTGCAGTGTATGACATATATTTAAGAGTTAAATTCTCTCTCAGTCCTGTTAAATTATTGTACCACCAGCGTTAGCGCTGGCGGTACACATGGTTTCGGTCCCGTCCGGATCGTTCCGCCGGCTCCGTTGGCTCCGCCGGCTCCGCCGGACGGCTACCGTTACCGCTTCTCCTCCTAGACGGTAAGGGTCCTCGTACCCATCTCATGGATTTAGGTCACCTATAATCTCAACTCGTTCCACGTAAAATTTGGGCTTTGTCGGTATTGGGGTCTGGGTCTGGCACTCATTGCAATGCACCCTTGTCTAAAAATGGCAAAATTAAATGCTAATTATCTACCCTACGGAAGGAGTTATGGGAAAAATTTCTATAGACGGCTTTCCAAAAGTCATATGTGTAGATTTCAAATATACCCTTGGATTTGACCTTTGACCTCTACTTCAAGGTCAAATGGGCCAAAATTTTCAAAAAAATGAAATTTTTTACGAAAAAAATTTTTTTTGCCCTGTTATTCAGACACCACACAGACTTAACCAATAATATTATTGGAAAGTGTTACCCTTCAGGTCATCTTTCATCTCCATGAATTTGGGGTCAATCGGTGCATTTTCACGGGAGTAGCGGCCATAAG
>NW_019775693.1:195285-229397 GCF_001039355.2 Lingula anatina | reverse complement strand
TTTTTTTAAGAAAAAATGTTGATATTTGTGACTTTTGCACCGTAAAAAGATTACTCTTTAGAACTACGTGTATAACTGTACATTTAGCCCACTCACACCTGTGTCCCACTAAATTGAGTGCATTTAATGAACCATCTGGAAGAATCAATAGTAATTCTAACCAATACAACTTATGCAATATACAAAATAACAGTGGACTGGAATCACATATATAATTCATGCACTTCCATTTATCACCTTTAGTCTGTGGTCAGTCTTTTGTAACATAAATAATGTTCAATTATAACAGTAACATTCACCCCTATTTGACCTTTTGTCTAGCTAGGCCAGTTTTATCCAAAGGGTCTTTGTCAATTAGTTGATCTTGTAATAATGTGTGAAAACCCAAAAATTCTATAATTCCACGCACTATGCCCAACAGTAAAACGATGTATTTGTGTCCTGTTCACATTTCCAGCCTGGGGGATTTAAAACAATTAGCTGAGCTGATGGTCACTGTTGACCAACTTGGCAGTTAAATCAACACAGACATTGGGGACCCAGTGTCAATCATTGGCTGCTTGATTCCTGCCAGTGTGTATGTTAAAGATTATCCAAACAGTTTGACAGCATTCCTCCTGCAATGACCATTCAGGCTCATGTGACCAAGTGGAGTAATAGAATTGCACATTAATTTTTGATCGGATTAGATTTCGGGGTCATTTAGTTGATACAGTGTTTCTTAGTACCTCCAGGTATTGTTAAAGGGCTACTGCCAGAGGGGAGTTCATTTGGCAATATAAAGTCCCCTAAGTAAATAGTAAACACAACTGAAAGGTGAAATAAACAATAATTTTCCTACTTGATAAAATCAAATGACTATAATTTTAGGGTGGCTGAGTTTGTTTTTCAGCAAGCAGCTGTGCTCAGGGGCAACTGCCTTAATATAATACAAGTTCCAGATTATCTGTCACTCAAATCTGGAAAGTTAGACATTTTAACAGAACTGAAAACATTGGATGTAACAGGCTATACATTTTTGTGTGAAAGCTAAGCTGCTGGGGTATGTGCCCCAGGGATATTGAAATTTTACTTGTTATTTCAAATTGAAAATAGTGTATATCACTTTACCCACCTGCATCTTTTTCCAAATGCAGATATGTTAAAGGTATACATAAGTGTTAATTTTTCCACTCTGGTTTCTTTCAGACGTATTTGCGAATCAAAGCAAACCGACAGAATAGGCTAGCAGGTGAATACCTTACATTTATGATACTTTTATATCTTTCAAGTAATAAAAACATGTGCAGGTGTTCTTTTTTTTTTTTTTTTTTTTTCCAATCAAGTATTACTTTTCTGGCTTTGGTGTACATATGTAATGGAAATAAAAAAGGAAGGGGAATTTCATGTTATTTAATGGGAATGTACAAAATTCCCTAGCTAATTTCTTTATAATTCTTCCTTTTTTCAGCTAAAGCTAGAACAAACAAAAGGAAGAGAAACCAGGAAGAAACATCTTGCCCTGTTTGCAATGAAAAGGTGATCGGGACACCAGAGGAGCTGAATGAACATGTGGAAAAATGTCTCAAAAAAGTAGGGTCAGATTTCCTGCCGTTTTGGTTAGAATCTATATATAAGGCAAAATGAAAGTGCAAAAAGAATAGAAGCATTTCCATTTTAGAATATTTACTTTTGTGTAGCTTCACTATTGATATTCAATAATCTATAATGAAAGATATTTTAAGATAAGTTCCAGCCAAAATTCAAAAGGATATTTTTGAATTTTTTATATTTAATTATCTTTTCAGCGAGACAGCGGAGAAGAGGAGGTGGTTGATATTGAAGGGGATCAGTTTGAGGAATATGAATGGGCTGGACAGAAAAGAATTAGAGCCAGCTCTCTGTTACAGGGAGGGATGGCTGGTAAGATTGAACTATTTTATTCTGAACATGAATGATGGTTACATAAGCATCACATCAAAAATGTTAAATTTTATACCAATTTTAGCAAAAACTTAAGACCACTGAAATTTGACAACATGCAATCTTTATCCATTTTATTCAGGTTCCGGCTTCCAAACATCCAAGAGATCCGAGTCTGATGAAGATATCAATTTGGATGTAGATGGAGATGATTCTGAACAATATGGCGGTGTCCAGTACACAGAAGCTGATATCATTCCATGCAGTGCTGATGACTCAGGGGAAGATCAGGAAAGAGAGGCCCTCAGGGGAGCAGTCTTAAGGTGAGCCACAACAGAGAGTATTTTAGAAAAGCACTTTTTTGTGGATCCAAAATAAAAAATATTATACTTTGGAGATTCAATAAGATTTGTGATGACAAAAGGCTTTTGAATAATTTAACACATTTTTGTGATGGAATAGAGGGACTTCAAACCAATTACCTTTGATGATTTTCATTTCTAGAGGGGAAGGAACACAACCCAAGGCTATTTCTGCAGACAGAAGTAAATGGTCCTCTGATTCTGGTAAGAAACTCTGATCTTGCTGGTTTATATAACATGTTTTGCATTATTTTTTTAGGTGTAATTTTTTCTCAAGCTAACTTTTCCTCAAGCTAACTAGTGCATTGCTTTCATATGAAGTGTTAGGCCAAAGTTGAAGGTGTCAAAAAAAAGTACATTGTCTGTAAGCATCATTTTTGCTTTTCAGCAGAACCTGGTACATCAGAAAGTCCAGACAACTCGGACGAGACTGTGTCCAGTTCTGAAACTGTCCAGGTTCAAGATCCCAAGGCTAAGGAGGTCATTCAGGCTCTTAAAGCCAAAGTGAAGGATCAAGAAGATCATACCAAGAAAGGGGACAAATTTAAATGCTTAATATGCATGGTAAGTGCTTCTATATGTTCTACATGCATGCACAAATGCAAACTAGATATTCAAATAATTTTTCCACACTAGCAAAGGTGATGTAATAAGATCAACATGTATTTAGTATGTCCAAAGACCTCAGCTCTTTTTATATATTTTTATCAGTGAAGTTGTTTCAGTCTCAAAACCTATAAAAAGTGTATAAATACAAATTTTTCATTGTTTTAGGAGCCTTATGCATCCCCTTTAACCTCCATTCAGTGTTGGCATGTCCACTGTGAAGAGTGCTGGTTGAGAACTTTGGTAAGTATACAAGTCATGTTAGAACTTTCTTTAGCCACACCCCAAAATGTTGCAAATTAAAATGTGTAAAATTGTCCTATTCAGGTTAATCTTTGAAGTCTGAATCCATTTGTAAAGTATTAAATATTGTGGACAAAACTGAAACGGATTACTTAAAATGATAAGATTGTTAACAGTATGTTGTCAAAAAGGGTAAAATAAACATCATGTTTGGGTATAAGATAAACTTCTTTTGACTATCTTCCAAAAAATACTCTCTGTTTACATTTTCAGGGAGCCAAGAAGTTGTGCCCACAGTGTAACATGATCACCTCTGCTGCAGACCTCAGGAAAATCTACCTGTAAGAGGTGTCTGGAAGTACAACAACAAACCCCAACAGACTAAGAACTGCATTATATTCAGCATCTTCCTAATATTGTCTGGGCATGCCTTTGTCACTAAGGCACTGGTAGTTGATTAAATGTCTCCAGGACACCACGAAGATAAACGGGAGAGCTATTTGTACATAATAGCAGACAATATTACTTGACTGCTGCTTCTACTGTCTATGAATAAATTGTTTTCGTGTAACTGCAGAATTTATGGTCATCATAAAGGCATGCTCAGGAGAGGCAAACATGCCATGTTGTTCCTGTTTGTGACCATGTGATCTCTGGTCTAACAGCACAAGAATTCTAGAGAGAATTTTTAAAGCTCAGGCTTGATGTATTTTCTTTATTGCAAATGTGATTATTAAGTAGAGACTGCTTCCCCTTACCTAACATTTTCAATATAGAGTTGATGTTTTTTTACTTTTAAGATTAAAATGGATAGTTACAACTATTGTGGTGCCCTTGCTGCTTCCATTTGAAGTAGTTGCATTGTTAAATGTAACAATACTGATAAGCCTTGAAATACTTATTCTGTTATGTTAGTAATGCTAATTTATGAGCAGGGTTCTTCCATTTGTTATGCACAGCAGATTGTATATAGGAAATTGCACTGAATTTTGTAAACCAACTTATTTTAAATAAATGTTGATTGACCCTTCAGCAATCTAATAGACACCCAAGTCTGCAGTGCTGATTGTACAATTTATTGGTACATTCATTGGTATAATATTATATTTAATCAAAACACATGTACATGTAATATTGATATTGGCCACCAATTATTTTCAAAAGTAATTCTTTTGCTAAAACAATACAATAAAGACGAACCCTGGAAGATGGATGGTCACCTATTTAATAAATGCGATGCCCCTTTCCAACCTTCAATAAAAGTTACCATAATTTTTTTTATTTTTTCATACCTAAATCCTCATTTGCATTCATAAGGCTGAAGCCAAAGTTAAATTTGTCGAGATTGTTTTAACATACATTTCTAAACGCCCTGTCCAGTTTGTTCCTATTACAATCTATTTAGATGCAACTCATGAGATTGTTGTCTTGTGTCTTCCACTTCTCTCTGTGCACTTATTGAAAAGGCATGCTTTATATATATATATAACATTTTTGAAAATGGATAACTAGACCAGAATTGGGATGAAAATCCCACTTTAGAAAGGAAAATAAAACATCACTAACTTGAAACCAATTTGTTAAACAAGAAATGAAAGAGAATCCAAGTGCAGGAATAATGAGCAATGATTGGAGGAAACGTTGCGCGAAAACCCCTTGCACATGTACAAATGTACTATTAATCACTACAGCCTGTAACCCATTTTACGTAAAATGTAAAATTCCTTGATATGATCTTTCTCATAAGGGTTAAGATCACAGTTACTGTAAATTAAGTACTTTGATGGTCAAATATTTACTTTTTTTTTTGCTACGTAAACATGCAGTACGTACCCGTAAGTAACATAGCCAACGATGTTAACATGTAACATTAAAAGCCAAATATTATTAATTTATTGTTACTGTTTAGATCATTTTACTAAACATCTGTACAACAACAATCCATTTGCCGTTTATGTTAACATTGTGTGTGTTAATTAATAACTGAGTCAATGTTTTACCAATAAATCCGATTTTGCGACCAACTGAAAACTGTGTCATACGCAGGTTTACCTGCATGATAACTTGATTCTTTTTCATTTTGGTGTCAAGAGAAACAAAAAGTTGAGATTTTTTTAATGTTCCATTTTGACTCTAAGCTTTTACGGGCATCTTATCTTGTTTACATTGAGATTGAAATTACATTTACCTGTAAAATTCTAGCGATGTGGTAGATGTGATCTTCTCGCAACCAACACACTTGATAAAAGATAATTTTTTAAATAGCCTTTATATCATGTAGAAAGGTAAATTTTGTAATTTTAAAATTATCAATATTATAAAACATAAAAGTTATATGAAATGTGTTGATTGAAATTGTATAATACTGATATTTTGTATTTATATAGCTTATAAAGTATCTTGGTATGGATAAGCGTCTACCTGTGTACTTAAAGTAACTCTCTTTACACTTAAGAGGTTGACCTACATAAGAGCTTCAGCTTTGCGCAGTGGCGGTACCATAGCCAATGAGGTTTATCCGAGGCGTGGTTATTGCTAGTTGAAAACTATACCCAATACCCCGCACTGACGACGTGAAATACCGTCGGTAGTGCAATTTTTGAACGCCTCTACGGGGGCAACAAATAAATCTGAGTAATAGCTAATCCCCTCAAAACTACTTCTGTCTTATGTGTGCGAAATATTTTAAATGGAGTGAATTGGGTTACCTCATTTAGCATGCTAGAATACCGTACTTAGCTAGGAAAACTTTTCTCCTACCTCTGTCGATTTCTTTTGTTCACCAATGTGTATTTAAGACGAGACGAGAGATCTGCATTTCTGAATTTTAACAGGAAACCTTTTTAGTCTGGGATTAATTATTTGAAAAGTAAACAAGAAAACAAGCATTAAACAGACCCCTTTTTCAAAATTATGATATATTTTGACTTGTGACTGCATATGTGTATATGATTAATTTGTGCACAAGAAAATATAGGTCAATAATGTTCTGCTTTTAGTTTTGTCCAATATTCATGTCAAGGCGTTTTTCTAAGTTAATTGATCAATTAACATAATAAATTAATAAATACATTAATTAATTAATTAATTAATAACCTGTTTATGCAAATTAACACAAAAAGTTTAAAGAGAATTGGACATATCTTTGATTCCATACTATATATAACCCATGAACAACCATTCCACTAAGATGTCATTAAAAATCATTTTCTGACAAAATTCCTAACATCATGTTGAAAAGATACCAGCCTGTGATGCTTTCTTTAACAGTTTCTCAATCTCACTGCATTGTTGCTAAAGGACCAATTTATATGTTACCAGGAGGCCTGTAAATTCAACAATCCCTCAGAAAAGGTCGAAAATAGAATGATTTCAATTATCTTGGACCTTGGTCTCCCCCCAAAAAATGAAACTATATGAATTATTACCCTAGGTTCTAGATTTCAGTTTTGCCAGCTCGATCTTGATTTCATATATAACCATATCAGCAAAACAGTAAAGTTATTCCATGAAAAGGTTTGAATAGTTAACAAGCTAGCTTCACAGTGGCCCTGACACTCAGGGTAGGAATTATAAGAACCTCTCTTGAACCTGCAATCCTTCAATAATGGAAATTGTATGGGTAATTGACCTGCATAACCCATCATGTTGATGTTAGTGCAATTATGTCAAGCAAAGAGTACTTTTAGATACAGTACCCCATGTAGTTATGTTTTGAACTGTTTAGACCCTCAGTAAAAGTCAAAGATGATGCAATATGTCATAAGCAGACAGCTTTATTGACTTCACTTGCTCTACTGTAAGATTCTACAAAACTTAAAAGGTGTGGATAATGCTAATTTATGGAATGTTGGCATATCAATATGTAATGCAAATCAAGATTGTATATGTGATAATTTCTTTTGTTTCCAGTCCTTTCCATGTCTCTCCTCAATATTGTCAAACTACTTATTTTTCATTCTAGAAAATATTCATCATAAGCCACATATTTCTAAAGATAAGATGCAATGATACTGATTACCCTCTTCAATAGTACCAAAAAGAATCCACAGATGTTAAAGAACAATTTTCTCTCTCTGTGTATATGTGTGATACATAACCCAGTAAAATTCATTTCATACAAAAAATCTTTCCATATTCAGTTATTACCCCCAAGATAAATAATATGCTTGAACAAGCAGGCTATTCATATGTACAAGAGGGGTAAATGTGCTGAGATTCAATTATAGAATGAAGCTATGATACTACATATTAAATAGAATTCAAGCTCTCATCTTGGGTAGATTCTAACATGACTGTTCTCAACTGCCTTACTATTAAATCATTAAGAGCAGCAATCTTTTAATGATATATACATTTAATTAAATGATTCAATTTTTTAATGTCTTCCCGAGACTGATGATAAATGCCAAGTTTACTTCATGAACAATATGTCCGTTTCCCCTAAAACTCATTCAATATCTACTCATTATATATAATGTCTACTTCTTTATACTTAGAAAAGCAATATTACTTTGAAGAGGACATTTCAATATTATGTGTGTGAAATGTTAGAAATTGAAAATAATGTCTTTATTGTCTTTAAAAGCTGATCTTTAAAAACTGTCTATTTCTGTAAATTCGCTCAATTCCTTCACAACATGGATAGTCTTCAGTTTAGCACTCTTTCTGATCTTGGATGTAATTTCCTCAGGATCCTCTCGACGGACAAGTGCTTTCTTCTCTGGAGGCTTCATCTTCCATAAGACAACAGGGGACTGAAATCAAAATGCCAGAAAAATAATGAACTTCAACAAGCATATTATGTGTAACAATGCCCACTGACATCAGACTAACATTGGAGGCGTTTCATTTTTCTTTGTGATACTTATTATCAAAACTGCCTTGGAACTTTTTTGTAAGGTTCGACATACCTATTGCAGTTACTTTCCCGTCACAAGTGATTTTCTTACAAATTTTTTTAATAGTGATTAAATTAAGCAGTTCCTTTTATTATATACAACTGATATACTTACATTGACACCCTTCTGAGATCGTTGATACTGAAATCAATCAAATACAGAAGTAAATATAAATATGAAATACTTTGAAAATCATTCAAAATGCATTAAAAACTTGGGAAATGTACCAGTGCTTTTGGTTTACGCTCGTAACTAATTAAAATGTTTTTTCATGATGTTGCTGTAAAAAAATATATATTAGGCATAACTGTGCACTACGTGTACAGTTACTCAATTACCTTGGTGGAAGCCACATAAGATGCTTTGACGGTCAAGACCACAGCATTCATAAGATTCTTGGCTGCTTGGATCAGAGAGGTGGCACTGTCAAGCTAGAGAAACAGGTAAAAGGTAAAAATATTGTACACATTTTGTGGCGGACTTCATAAATTACAAGTAGATGAGACATAAAAAAGTAATTTCTAATCCCACTAATTGCTGGTAAATTTTAGCAAATAAATTATTTGTACAAATACAGTCAGTGGGACTTAACTTTAATAGACCCAAGATATTGACAGTGGACATTTTCCAATCATTGCCTTCCTTGTGAAAAGGGCATTTCTATTATTTTTTAATTTCATCAATTTTTTTTTTTTTTTTTTTTTTTTTTTTTTTTTTTTTTTTTTTTTTTGTTTGGGGGGGGGGGAGGGTCAATTGCCTTTTGACAGTAAGGGGGTACTTGCTAGAGAATGTTTCTTCATTCAAATTTTATATGGGCACATATCTAATGCATCTAAATAATTCTTATTTTCCTAGTCATTTCATTTTTCCTGTTGACAATACACTGCACATGTTGACCACTGCAAGCATTTTTTTTTTCAGTTGCAAAATTTAGTGCACGCATTGATAGATTTTATCAATAGTGTACACAACAGCATGAAAAACACTGAGTGTTAAATAAAAAAAATCACTATGTACAACTTCAATTTTATATAAAGTGCCAAAATTCCCGTCAATACAAATCAATATAACTTTACTGAAACAAAAAAATTATAATGAAGATCATAGATGTTGAAAACAAATGATGGCAAAGCTTGCAAAAAAAGGCATCTAATGACAAAAAGAGATACATCTATGCAGACTTAAGATATAATCTACCAATAAAGATACATATTTGCCTAAACTATATATATATAAACTAAATACTACAACACTTTTGAAAAAAAAAACAAGTTCCTATAATCAAAATTAAAATACTACAAGGACAGTGTGCTTAACCATTCATCTGTGTTGGTGGCCATCTAACCTGTAAACATTTCTTTTACTTTACAGCACCAAATATCGGGAAGTTATAACAAAATCACGATTTGGTCAGTAATCAAAAATTCTGTTATACCCATAAATCCACTCCCCTTATTAGTGTTTGTATTACAAGGTTAAAAATCCACCTTAGCATATTCTGTGTATAACAACAACTAGGCAAACAACATCATGTGTCTAGTTGAGCAATAACCCCAGTTATAACACTGGGACTTGGACATACTATAGTGGGAGGTGCTTAAACTCAAATGCACATAAGAATATTGTGGTGCACTCTACAGAATATGTTTCTACATTTCTATAAATTAATATGTCAATGATACAGTAGCATGAAAGCAACAATAAGAATGTATTTTTAGCACTATTAATTCAGCACTATTATTTTATCAATCAAAACTGTCAACCAATTAAATGAAAGCAAAAAGACTGCTTATTGATATTTTTGATTCTTTACCATGAAGTATTCATGCCCATGTATCCTGACTTACTATCAGCAGATGTACACGGTAAATAAGATGGGATGGGATGGGATAGCAGGGAGCTGGTTGGAGGAAGAGGAAGGTGGGACTCTTATACCTGCAGTAGTATGCCCAAGTCCCTAGAAAGCAATCTTTATTAATACTACATACCCCGGACACTATGAGCTCTCCACTGATGTTAGTGACATCAGCCTTGACCTTGCTGGTGATGTTCAACTGATGACAGTACAAGGCAATACGTTGGAGATATGCAATTAAGTCTTTCTTGGAATCAGAAACAGGGCACTAAAATGCAAGATACACACACCTCATGAAGCATGCAACACAAGCCACAACAACAACTATGGATTGTTACAGGAAAACCAGCAACGCAACCAACCACAACAGCAACATCAATGGCCACTGCATTGCACAGATGGGTGGGTGTTGTTTACTACATACCCCCGTCAATAACATCTCGCCACCCTGGGTGGTGACATCAGCTTTCACTTTGCTTGTGATGTTCAATTGATGCGTGAACAGCGTGATCTGCTTCAGATATGACAGCAAATCACGCTTGGAGATTGAATCTGGGCACTGAAAAGTGGATGAGGAACTAGCATGTTAGTGATATATATGTGGGGGGCAGGGGACAAGGCACAGCCGCCACTCTATGATGACTGTCTACTGTTGGGACGGGAGTGTGGGGGAGGGGCTAAAGGTCAAATACCATGACCCTACCAGATCATTGTCAACCACCATGCACCTGTAGCTCTCTTAATAACCTGGGGATGCAAAGGTTAAAACCAGGCTATGGATACTAGTGGTTGATTAGTGCTGGCACCTCCATATCCATGCAGTGGCACCAGCCAGGGACAGGTTAGTTCTTGTATTCATGTACTGTCTCCTCCATGCTACACAGCTGTCTGACCACCAGACAGACAACCCAGCAACCACGACGGCTCTCAGTCGTTACCTACCCCTGATAACAGTACTTCCCCACTGTCCAAAGTGATCACATCAGACTTCACTTTGCCAGTGATGTTCAACTGATGTGTAAAAAGAGCTATGCTCTTCAAATAAGCTTTTAAATCTTCCTTGGACCTGGAATCTGGACACTGTAAGTGGAAAATATGCACACTAGTCCTGTATGACTCTAGACTAAATAGGTGATTACCAAGGGATGATTGGGATACAACAATGATGAATAATGTTAATATACATTGGGAGTGTCTCAATGAAAATACAACATAAGTTTACTATCTGAAAAAACAAACATTAATTAGAAACAGAGTACAATATTTGTCACCGAGTAGGTTGATAAGAAAATATCTTATGCAAAGCAAAAGTTCATATGGGAAAGGGACCAGATTCATCTTGGTGCTTCTTTTTTGGGCTAAATTCTGCAAGAGACCAGAGCATGATAAACATTAATACAAAAACAAACAATTAAGTCAACATGTAATTCTTATTCTGTTTGTTCTTTTCTGAATAAAATGTGTGTTACTTATTACTTATAAATATACCAGTTTCTGTTCATATATACTACATCTATATTATAACCAAAATGCTGGTTCGAAATCATATCATGACAGCAACACATGCCAGAATCAGCAAGTATAATACCTGGTCAGCAATTGTTCTAGCCAGTTTGTCCAGATTAGTTCCAGCTTCTGAGATCTTCTTGGCAGCATTGATGACATCCATAGTGGACTTCAGTGGACCACGACCACTGGAAATACATTTTATTATTACATAAAATACAATGTGAAAAATGATATCATGATCATTCCTGCTGCTTTAATTTGATAAATATCAATGCTGCAAAAACAACAGTTTAAGCTGCACTGAAATAAAACAGTACCATCAAGCTTATAAAAACTTTCTGTAACTGAAACATGAATGATGAAAATTTTTCCTATATATCATGTTCTTACCGAGTGAAATCAGTCATCTCCATCATGATCATACACATCTGTTTAGCCAGTATGATGATGTCATTTCCACTATCATCCCACTTGGCAATTTCTCTATCCAGCTTTGCCTTCTCCAGGCGGAAGTCTTCCACATGTTGCTGGATTTTCAGCTGTTCCTCAGGAGGCAGTTGTCTCATAAGAGCACGGTCTGAAGGTTCTCCCATAATGCTGTCAATTCTATCATACTCCTGGTCGGTGTAGTTGCTGTAGCTTGCTATTAAAGGAGATAAAGTACTGTTGTTATCAATTTTTCATTATTGGCAATGATTTAGGAATTAAGCCCTTTCTCAATTACCTATCAAAACTTTCTTTGCCAAAGTCATGCTATTTCTACTATTTTTGTTTAAGGCAATCCACCAACTATTTGACCCCATGCAACCTGCCTCTGTAAGAAACATCACTTACCCTTACTACGGGTCTCTGTCTCTGTATCATCATACTGATCTTCCTCAACATCAGATTCCTCGATTTCATCTGGTCCCTACATACAAAATGTTGCACATGTTTAACTCTTTAACAGAAAACATTTTGTCACAAAGACAAATTTGTCAAAAAACCTTTCAGTGGTCAATACNAGCCTGACCCCGCTCCTCCGTCGGAGTCAGCAACAACTACGCCTGGTGCTAAATTAAAAGGCCGCAGTTTTAAAAGCTTGGTGACAGGGATACAGACGCTGAATAAACTAAGAATGAGCAAAGTTGGTAACCCGACCGAGTCACCGTCGGGGAACAGGAGGGTTTCTGTCTCCTTCGCTCCGGGAGTGGGTGAAAAGGGAGAGAAGTCGGACAGCTCTTTAATTTCCAGTTCTAGTGGCGGTGGTGGTGGTGGTGGTAGCTCGGGGACGGCGACAGCAAGTCGTGACCCGGGGAGTAGTAATAACAATACAACCAAGACAGAGGCCCAAGGGACAAAGTCGCCACCTTCGGGAGCTGTGAAAAAACGAAATTCTGCAAGTGATATTAAAGGAAGTCCCCACACGGAGGGCGCGCCTCCTCAGAGAAAAGGAAGCAGCACGTGAGTTTACCATACAAAAATATAGAAAAAAGAATAGATACATAAATTGATAGTAGATATAGGCTTTTTATCGATTTTTTTTACCTTTGTTAAATATTTTCTATTAGATTTTTGACTTTGTCCCTTGTGCCGTGAAAAAAAAAATCATCCTAACAAATTGTTTGCTTTTTAATTTAATGCAAGGATAAGTGTTTGGCCCTTATCCAAACTTTGCATCTTGGTCTTCGAGCTTCTGTGTTGCATTTTGAAATTAAGCTCCTATTTTTTAATATTTCTCGGCAACTTTTTAACGCTCCTGTACGTGTGGGCTTAATTTCTTCTCTGCCGTTAAGTTAAATTGTCATCCTTTTTTCGATTTCATTTGGGAATCTCAATGATTCTACAATAGGGGAAAGCAAAATGACAGACAAAAAAATCAATAGACATAAATCATTTGTTGTAAAAAATCGGTTCTAAGATGTGAAAATGCTGATACTTTGATCAGCATAGCTAAATAGCTATTGTTCCGAATCGGTATTATAACACTATCGTATATTGTTTCTTTTGTTACCAGTCACGTGAGCGCAAAACTATACGCACGAGCACCTGTTATTGTGTGCTGTTTACGGTCCGCATCTTTGTTACATTCAAAATGAACTGATGTTTTGCATAATTTCTATTATCAATTACTCTGGTGTAGTAAGCTACACAGGTTATTGTTGTCGGGGCGGTTAGTTCAACTTCTTTGTCACTGTTGGGCTCGGACACTGTTATCCCTGCATTCATGTGTGCGACCCTGGGTCATGGTTCAGTTTAGCCAGGAGGCGAGTGAAGTAATCTTCAGGTTGGATTGGGTTAATAAATTTGCGAGTTTGATGGAATTTTGCCCCACGTGCATGTTCTCTCGTTGAGCGAAAAATGTCATCACAGTGGTCCTGATGTTTACTACTGGATGTTAATGATCAAATACACAGCCAAATTGGTCTCATTCGCCTCCCTTCAAATTTTAACTTTATTCCGGTATATGACTGTGTGCAAAAGTAGGCCTAAACTATTTGCATTTTAAATGATTTTCATATAGTTAAGTATATGAGCTACAATAGACGAGTTAAGATACATTCTTAATCTTATTACACAATCCGTGTTGTCTCTGATCAAAGACATGATTAAGGCAACGCAAATGGAAACACGCCATCAACCGCATAAGACCTGCTACCATAGAGTTACGTTGTCAGGGATTTGACACTGGATGGTGTAATTCAAGTTGAAATGTGATAGATATACATTAGATTTTGAACTTTTTTATGAATCCTTAAAGAAGTGACAATGAAAGGGGGACTGTTAAAGTTAACAAAGGCCCTCAAGGGTGGCCAGGATGGATCGGCAACAGCTGACAAACCTGCTGGAACAGAGAGCCCCACGGCGGCTATGGACAAGCTCAACAGGCTTGTCAAGTCGTAAGTTGGTGCAACTATTCTTAAATTTCTTAAAATTCCTCCGATACTAACGCCACAGTGAGAAGATCTTTGCCTGTTTCAGTTAAAACAAAGAAATCTGGTTGCCATTCATGACAACTTCATGAAACCCTCTATTGGGAATCGGGAGGTTATTTCTAAGATGTTATTGATTTTAAAGATTTGATACATCTAACACGTACCACGCGTGTTGCTAACACGTACCACGCGTGTTGCTATTAATATTATTTCCAAGTTGAGATCTACAAAGCACGTTTTTTAATTTAAAGTAAAGCTAGACTATAACCAACTTAAAACTTACGGTTGATATCTTGAATCGATGAGAAGGATGTAATTAGTACATTGATGCTCAGATGAGACGAATACATATAAAGTCAGCTTCCGCAGCTCTTCCAGGTGGATAGATAAATAGTCAGTAGAGGTTTAATCAGGCATTGGTGGAATAACTGTGCATTCTCGTCTTTTTCATTTCGAACATGATATGGCCTTTAGAAACGGACCTTAATGCTCAAGAAAGTTTTAAGTTGAATAAGATACGAAAGTAAAGGAGATTGATTCTAAGGCACACTGAGGTCACAGTCAGATAAATGGGAAAGACTTCAGTGGGATTGTACAGTACCACAATGTGAATATTACCTACATGTGTTAGGGGAAGCTGGCGCTATGTGCAATATTTTCAATATGACAAAGATCTCAAATTAATGTTAACACGTTTTACTGTTTTCAGAAAACGCGCTAAATTGATTTCTTACCGTATTAAGTGCCACGCAGAAATATTGAAATTGGATAGCTGATAAAGATATTATTGCATAGTGGAATATTGCAAAAATTAAGTAAAATGATAAGTGCAAGGTCACCACCGTAGGTTTTAGATCGCCAGTGAAATAAACAGGTGTTTCATGTCTGCGCTTCAATTCTTGTGTTTCATTGTCTTTTTTGTAAATGCGGTCAAACGCAAGTTAGCTACGTGTTACACAATCAAGGCAACTTTGAGATTCACGGATCACGGAAAGAAAACGAAACGTCGCCATTGTTTCATTACTTGCGTATTCAGGCATAAAATTGAATTAGTCGTGACCATTTGCACTAAACGACAGAGGAAAGCGGACCACTCCGTTCGTGTCACATCTAACACAATCGAAAAATTGTCTGTGCAATCACAACACAATAGTTCTTCATGGTTATAAGCTACATCAAGGTTATAAGATAAGAACTCCCCCATATAAGAATATTTGATGTTTTATATTGACACTGTCTACAACTTATAATAATGACATTTTGGATTCTTATCGGAAACAACTTACATTTTCCCCAGGGTTTATTATAATGACAAATCAAAAGCAATGACAAATCAAAAAGCAAGCAAACTGAAGCTCTTAACATATAATGGAGGGAGATCTTCTTATTTATATATGATCAAGCGTTGAGTGGTACCTTCAGCTTATATTTTGAATTCTTGATTTGGGTAACGTTTGTTCAGACTCCTTTCTAACTTGGTGAATAGTGTCCATATTTCAGAGCTTCATAGAAGTATTGGTTTTATTAAGGTGCGGAAGTCCTATTCGTGTCGATCTGATTGCAATATTTAGACTATGCTAAATCATAATACATTGCTTCAGAACCATTTAGTAACACAGCAGTTTGTTTTTTTAGCTTCTAGTCACGAAGTTTACATAAAGGCATGTCAAAGCCACGTGAGTTTAATGGTAGAATCTTAAACTTAAGTTTTGAATTGAATAACATTTGACATCACCCTGGGGAGATCATAGTTGGCCCCTATATTTCTATTTATCAAGCACGTGTGCTATAATAACAGTCATTGCACAGACCTATGTTGAAACCTCATAAAAAGAATAATTGCAGGCAAAACGTTTTGGTTGACAGACACAAGCATTGCGGCAGTCTTGTTTTCCATCATCATATCTTGTCCACTTTTTACTAAAAACATTATAACTCAAGAAACTGATAGCGGAAATGACGTCTGTCCCTAGAGAGACACGTGTGTGTGTGTGCTTGTTCTCACTTTCATCGTCGTACTGACTACTGGAGCTTACGCATCCTAAGTGCGCTAAACAAAGCGCTAATAACTCTGTATATTGAATTTGCTCCTGGAGTTAACTTAGCAGGATAGAACAAACAGTATCAACGGTCGATTGAGTCAAGGATTTATCAGAATAAAATAGACCAGAGCATTATGGGCGGAAATTCGAAACTTGATTGAAATCGACTTTTTTCGAAACAAGAGGGGCTGTTTTTGAACAGCAGCATTAGGACGGATGATTTGCCAGATACTTTAAACTGAATGCACCGTTACTTGGAGAAGGGCTATGAAATACGATAACTGGTTTAAGAAATATTTAGAGGATACTTGACATAACATCATCGAAACCATGAATGAAGATGCGTCAAATAACGCTACCGGCGGATTGCAGGATGGTGATATAAAACTACTAAAAGGACTGAAGGGATTTTCTAGGGTTTTGAAATCTGGTACATTAAATTCTGCCAATGTGTCAAAAACTGAAAACAATCAGGGCGCAGCAAAGAACGAGCAAAGATTGTTCCACAAAGAAGCCGCCGCGGAAAGACGGAAAAGTGATGCGGTAAAATCCACTACTTCTATGACTGGAGAAATGTCTGGAAAATTGCCGTCCATCGGTCGTCTGCTTAAAAACAGGTCCTTGTCAAGTTCTGCTGGTCTGATGAGAATGATAGAAACAGGAGGCAGTGGAGACGATCAAAATAAAACCGTTCATAAACTTCAGGCCATGTCCCAACTATTGTTAAAGGGTTCCCCGTCGCGAGCTGGAACAGCCGAAGATACTCGAGGGTCAAGCCCGGAAACTCGGATACGCTCGGCTATAATGGCCAAAAAGCTTATGTTGTTATCGTAAGTGTCAGTGCTTTATTTAGCAATCACGTCTTTCTGTCCCCTTCCCTTCTCGATTTTTTTCTATTTTATCATACATTTCAGCACAGCTTTAAGTACAATTACAAATTAGGGAGTCTTGACGCTCTTCCTTTGTTTGTTCCTCGTAGCTATTTGTCCATTGTGTTTCTCGACAGGTTCTGGAAATATTTTATTCGTTCCCTATATGTTTGATATGCTCTGTTAGTTCAAAGATGTTCTGTTTTTGACATATTTATTATTTCGATGAAACGCATTAAAATATTTGCCAATAAACGACAATTATATTTAACGTTTCATCACATAAAGTTGTAGTATCAACATTTGTGGGCGATAGGTTCCTTTGTATTGGGTAGTTATGACGAAATGATTACTAGAATATTTAAACTAAGTACACAGCGGAAAGCAATGCTTGTTCATACACCAGTATGGACACAGGCTTATAGTGACGGGAAAACAATATCCTTGGTTTTTCAGGAGTAAAAAGGGACAGAAAAAAAGCAATTACATGTGGAACAATGGGACTGAAAATAGACATGAATGAATGAGCGCAGAAATTTGCAAACATAATTTTATATCTGAGTGTTACCACCAAATCAGTTGATCGGGCAGTGAAAGTACCTAGAAATGGTTTCGTCAATTTTTTGTCATATTTGTCTAATATGATTTGATCAAAATTGGTTTTTATTCAGCGTGTTCTTTGTAGCGAAAAACGCAGCTAAAAATAGCTATTTCTGCCTTTAAGAAAAAAAATCGCTTCAAACTGCGGATGCCTTATCATCCGGTGTTCAAGTTGATGACCGTTTGTGTATTAACATTAAGTTGGCAAGAACACAATTACCAGTATAAGTTGATTCTAAGCCATTGCAAGTTGCTTAGACTTCAATGTTAAGACGTAAATAAATCCACAACACGGGGCCGTTCCACAAAAGAACATAAGTTCAAACGTTGGCATAAACTTTAAGATAATATTTTTATTACTTAAAAGAAGCATTGAGCCTCTTGAACAAAAAAAATGACTTAAATGTACGTTTCAGGTTCATCGTTACGTTACTTTATTATACTGGTACTTGACTACTAAAGTATACATGAACGCATGTAACTGATTTAACTTGATCGAAAAGGACCAAAATTGTGATCTAAAACTGAAGACCACTCCTTGGTTTGAAGTTTTTTTTCCAACTTGCCCGAAGGCCTACTAATCACCGTGGTAATACGGCAGCAGTAGTGCATGACAACGTCTGTTTATTACAACAGCTATGAGGCTAATTCTGTGTGTAAACACGATTCTTTAGGAATCACGAATGAAATCCATTTTTCTGTCCTGAATTAACTTAATATAGTTCATATTTGATTATCGCTTTTTACCAAAACATTTAGAGACCTATAGATGAAGGTTGCTATTTTTTATTGATCAGCACAGGCAAGAAAAACGTCGAAGGTAGTCTTGCATTATGTGATGTATCGTACTCGATAGCACTCCGGTAAAAATATCGACATTGAACTTATTTAGTAACAGTGCATAGACACATTAAACACATTCTTTTTATTTAATATATTTGAAAAAACCACATTTTTGTGTATGTTAAAAATACCGTTTTTTATCATTGTAAATGCTTATGCGACTGCTCTTTTCATCGTTACGAGTACTTATGATTCCATTTTTTGTCCTCACGCCTATATCACAGTTTTCCCGAACCGCCTTAATGCCTCGTTACAGTCGAAAACAAATTCAATTTCAATGTTTCTTTATGTCGAAAGTAAATTTAGCAAAAAAACAGCAACAGCCTGTTCTACAAGTGAATAAGTTCTTTTGTGGAGTTATAAAGTACATTGTGGCAAATGTAACGGGGCCGTTTCTGTTAATCATGTTTCCAAAACTCAAACACAACAATCACACTTTTATTCAACCCTGCCTAGTATAAACATGGGAGTCTATCACAGCTACTGAATACTTTGCAAGTGAACGTAATAAGGGTCGCCTGTGTCGATGACGGACTTTTTATAATTTGTTAGGACTGTGAAATTTGATAGTTTTAAGTTGTGTCGGATAAAAGAAGCCTTGGAGACCGTATGGCAGACTCGCTTAGATCGAGTAGTAAAGTGACATTTCGGGTATTAACCATGTCGGTCCGGGGAGCCACCCCATCACGCCGCACGAAATCTCCCGGAAAAGATCATGGGTGAGTTTATGAAGTAAAACATTTGTGATGCTCTTCTGAAGGGATTTTTATTCGTTTTAGAAATACTCTGATTTTGCTAATTAATTTAATGGAAAGACTGTAGGGCACATCTCTACTTTGATGTTAGGACCGTTCTGTATTGTAACATTGATAGATGTTTTACTACATGATATAGTGGTAGTTTTGTATTTAGTTGTCAAAACAAGAGACACAATTAAATCTCAGGCAAAATTATAATTTTGGTTTTTAAAAATTGAAACTCCAAAATGCTTTTCTGGCTAGTTCAAGGTGTTTTCTTCGAAGGTTTTGCTGTATATCAACTTAAGATACTCTAAGAGCCCAGTATGAAGTCTGGCAATGTCGCTTATATGAGAAATATGTAGATGCATTGCACCACAAGTAATATGGGGCAGTTTGTTTGTCCTTGTTTATCTTACCTGTGGGACAATTGTTCGCTAATTACACTGACCAGGGTTTCACCTATATTGCTATTACAGCTACATAAACAAACCGTTATTGTAATGTCACCCTTAACCCATTCTTGGTTGGATTCTTATATTGGTATTAGGTATAATTTTGTAACGGATTGCAGGCCCGTAGCTTTTAGGGGGGGGGGGGTCGAAAGAACCGCCCTTCTTGCCGAGAAAAGGTTCCTTCTGGGTAAGATGAATCTAGGTATAACCCCCCCCCCCCCCCCCTTTGAAATTGCTTGCTACGGGCCTGGATTGTACACAAACGCATCGCCCGCAGCAAGTGACTAAATTTCCAGTTCGTATTTCAAAATTCCAACAGTGAGTTCAATATCGCGTGGTAGAAAAACTATTTTGATAGGTTTTCAAGTGAGAGGTGATGGTCTGCTTAATGTCCAACAATATCAGGATTGCGATGCACGTGTCCCTTCTCTGGCACTTTTCAGAAAGTGATATAAAAATATTATAGCCCCATGCATGAGAGTAATGGTGTAAATTATACCTAATTTACATAAACTATCAGGTTAAGAAAGCTCCTCTAAATAGATAATTTTAGACAAAAAAAGTAGATCAAAAACCATACTCAAAATCGGTGCATCATTTCATTTATTGAACTTTACCTGCTCGGGGTTAGCTTCGGCATTGTAGAATTATATATTGATTTAAGGGTGTCGCTGACGAAATAATCAATGGCCACAGGGGCACAAATACAACTGACCATAACATCCACACGACAATACTGTTATAATGAATTGCCACAACAGTCGACTCAAATCAGTGTAGGTTTAATGTGTTCGTAATCTTCACTTTTGTAGCCAGTTAAAAGAATAACCCAGGTTTCGTCGGTAAGGCTTTGTGTAGCGCTAACACTGCTTACGTTGACGGGTGACATTTATCAAAATAAGGTAGAATCACAAGGTAAACAATTATTCTGCGAAAAGGGTTTTCCTAATTTTACACCTCATTGCTTGAAGTGGGGGCGGTGTAACGGTATGACATCATCTGGATGAAGTTCTACTTGTTTACCTTGTAAAAATTGCTGAGATAATGAAAAAATATCAAGGTTTCAGTTAAGCAGCTTATCACTTTCTATTACAAGATTTTGAAAAAAAATATGTTTCAAAGTTGACATGACAACTCCATGTAAATGTTTGATCCAAACAGCAACCTCAACAATAACGGAAGGAAAACGCTAGATACCGTATAAAATATAACATATTAAAAATGAGGCTACCACTGGCATAAAATAACTTCATTTAAGGATATGGTTATTTTCACAAATAGCAGTGACTTGGAGTATAGCCCTTAGGTAAAAACTGTTAGTTTATCAGCGTCGCCTGCACCACCTGTCATAAACGAGAAATGATCTTTAACCTTTCCACGCCAATAAAAACGTAGCTACCTGGTCACGCTTACAATTGCCGTTGTGTTTGATTTGTCTCTAGCAAATCTTTGCTGTTTGATATCACTGAAGTTTATCGATATTTTACCCACGTGTATACTTTAATGTGATGACTACCACAGTTTAAAATGGTTGGCGGCGGTAAAGTGGACCGAAGGACATCTGTTAGTTCCAGAGTGGGATCCGCAAAAGGGTGGGTGTTGCTAAGATGCCGTCATTGATCCGTTTTTACCGTATTATACTGTAGAGTGGATTCAGTCCCACCGGATACAGTGTGTAGATCATTTTGTGTTCACTATCACGAGAGTCAAGTGTCATGAAGTCATTATATCCAATTCACGTTTACAATTTAGAAGATAATATAAAATGTTTTAATCGCAATGTTTACTGCTGGTAGATGAAGAACTGGTGGTGTATAAATGGGCCTGCGTAAACATTGCTCTCAGACTCACTATATATCATTGAAGGAGTAGGCCTATCGTTATTGATATGGTAAAAACATGCCACTGTTAACAAACAGCAAATTCCTTAAAAAGATTTTATTCTTTAAGTTATTATTCTGACAACCAAACATTTGTTCGCTATTCTTTCAATAGCGGGTGATATATTTTTCAAATTTGGATTACAAGTGTGTTGTATTGGAGTAACGTTTATTTAAATGATGTATTAAGTATTAGAAAGCAATTCATTCTCACAATCAACCAATAATGTAGGTTTATATTTTTGTTCATTTAAGTTAGTTTAAAGAGAGAGGGGAAATGTGTGAGGGTCACAACTATAGCAATTGCTAGTAATTTCAATTTCAAAGACTGGGTTCCCAACCCTAGATCGATCTAACAGGATCCGTCTATCTCCACGGGGTTCCCTCGCTAAATTGCTTTCAGCCCAAGCGGCTTAGACGTCTGGGACGTCTGAGCTGCTAAACGATAATTAATTACCCTCTATCAGCCTGAGCAGGCGTGACAGACATCTAAGCCGCCCAAGTTAATTGCAACATTAAGCGAGAATCCCCTCGAAGATAGTTCGATCCAAAGTTAATACGATAGTCTCTAGAAATGGCATCAAAGTACGTATACATACGACCACACCACACGCACACAGACAGAAAAAAAATCAAAATCAGTCATTCATCTCACAAACACACGTGCACACACACGCAGAGAGAGAGAGAGAGAGAGAGAGAAAGTGTTTCTCTTGACACCTACACTTACTGAAATTAACTTGTCTCATATACAAATACACACGCAATCAATCAAGGTTTTGCAGGGAATATTGACAAGTAGCCATTACCATGTGTTGGACATAAGTACTGCGGCAAGCCAAACACAAAGAGACATTTTAGCTTTGAATGGGAGAGTGAAGCCTCCATTTATTGCTAAGTAGATATCTCAGTTCAACTGGGCACCCATTGTTTTTCAATCTGCTATGATTGATTTGAAAGCTTTTACGGCTATCTCCAGGCTTTTAATCCATCCTTTTCAAGGTAATATGCAGTTATAGGTCTGTCAAACTAAGTGCTATCGCTTACTGCACAGGTGATCTTAAAAGAGGTATTTCGAATCGGAGAATGCATTGCTTCAAACCTGGCAAGTCCTTCTGTATATTGCCCGCTCTCCTGTGCACGAGTCTCAGTTTTACAAGGTTTGCTACAGACATTCGAGGAATCAGAGGTGCATTCTCCGTGAAAATTGGGCAGTGAAGCATCAGTGCTGTTGACGCTTGAATGTGTCATCACGGGTTTGATATCTTAGTTACGGCGGGCCTTCAGAGATTTCCTATTGATCCTGCCTTTGTTTTTCGCAGTACCTGTTAGTCAATACGTACGTGTTGCAACGGAACTGGCTCACTAATTTGACTTATGTCTGTTGACTGAATAACAAACAAAACAGCAAAAAGTTTACAACGAAAACAGCCGTAGTTAAATATTATTTTACAAGGGCATGGTGTAGACATACACCAGGACGGCCTCCTAAGGGTATTGACTAACACAGTGGTGCGAAGCCGAATTTCTTATTGACGGAAAGAGAAGGGCCAGTCTAAATTATGTAAGAAGTGGATTTGACATATCACCAGGTAGCATTGTGTCGGATTAATTGTGACGAATGAAAACGCCGTGATACATTATTGTAGTTCAGCCCCCGTAGATCACGCTGTGGGAAATCTGGCGCTGGTGCGTTACTAAGCGGTTTGATGTTTGGACAACATTACAAGATTCATAAGGCAATAAAAAACTCAAAAAGGGGGCGGTGATTTACTGTGATTACCGTGCGAGGTCAGATTATTTTAAGGACGTGGTCCAAAGGACGTTTTCCTCACATGGTGGTATGTCTCTGGAAAAAGGCAAAAATTGCCTGTAAAAGTCGACACTTTACTGGGAGACAGCCGCATGTGGAAAGATTTCATATCACATACTTCGATATCTAAATACAATTCTTTCAATCAGTTTGAGGGGAATTTCACTGAGAGGACAAATTGGAAGTAATATCTTGATCGGAAAATAATTCTTCACGGACAGTAAAATTAACGTGCGACAGAGAACTGCTAATGGACAAATATAGGTAAAAGTCATTGAACGTGATCGCATACACGCCACAGTACTGCTTAAAATTGGGAAAGACGTTTCTCCCCTGTTTACAGTTATTTTGTTTCAGTCTGTAAAAATAAAGAAACGAGGTCAGTGGCTTTCTGTAACAAAAAAAAAAAAAAAAAGAAGTTGACTCTGGAATGGCGTAACACTTAGAACAGTGTAAAGCCCAGCGAACTGGAAACATCCGCACCTACCCAATATACACCCCGGCCAGTTTAACGAAAGCTACCGTCTGACAGGCTCAAGATGTCTTCGAGGGGAGGAGGAGGAGGAATGACATTACTGACGCCCACACCCCAGGATCGGCCTCGGTCAGGTCGACCGGTGTCAGGGAGACCTCGGAGCGCTAGGAGATGTCGACCCGTCTCGGCTAGAAAAGAAACACACGAGACTGTGGTGTAAGTTTTTTTTTAATTCAATCAGAAACGTCTAAGTCTTTTGTGCAGTATTACTTGTATGTGCCACATGGCTGGCTTGAGACCGACGGAGCAACAAAACCCAATATGGATGTGTTGTTGGTTTAATCGACGTCTTTGGGTATACAGAGAGAAATATAATTCTTTGGCAATTAGGGATATGCATTAGACGTTAGTGAACGTGCTCAAATTCATAAACACTTTTCGTGACTGTTCATGTATTCAAAAACTGTTTCGTTCCTGTGGTTTATTTATTTGGCGCACAATGTAATTTATCAAGCTTTTTCGGTTAAAAAGTGAACAACGGTTTTCTGAGATCTAGATTTTCCTGAGTATGTTTCCTCGATTTTTCTTAACGTGGTAGCAGTTTTCCCAGGGTCAAAAGAAATATTTCTGTCAAATGAACCTATAGTTTTTTGTATGGCAACAGGTGTGTAGGCTTCAAAAGTTTTATATATCGTTGTTTAATGTCGGGGGAATATTACAAAAATTCCTGACAGGTTTTCTGTTTCTCAGTGTGACTGCAGCATACCCCTCTCCGCCCTTCCCATATTGGCCATGTGAATATGGTTATATACATGTAGATCATCTATTTTGATGATGTAGGCAAACTGTATTTTCTACACTTTAAGTAGATAGCATCTGAGCATTCTAACTGTGAGGGAACGCATGAAGGCGTTTTAGAGGAAGTTTTTAGAATTGTATATAACCAACCTAGATTAGAAATTCTACAATGATTTCAATAATTGCAGTCTAATAAGAAGCCTAGATTAAAACCTCTCTAGACATCTCCGTATGCTCAGCTTAAATGTCAAGGAGTTTCATTTGTTTTTTATCACAAGTTTCTTATTACGTGACCAATCTACCCTTTTAAGTGAGCTCTTGAAGCTTGCACCCTAAAACAAAATATGCACTGGGGCAGTATACATTCTTGTTTTTGTCTGTGTCATTATCAAGGTGAAAAATGTTCTTGTAGTCGCTTCATTCAATACCGTTTCCTCTATATGCTGATCTCTTATAAGGCTTTTAGCATTTACAGAGCACTGTAGCGGAGACTAGACGCATTGCACTGTCGACAAAACCGTTTTTCTGAGCCGCGAGTAGGCTACCCTGGTTTCCGTGAACGGTTTTCCAAGTTTTTCGAGTGCCACCTGTGATAAGAAGCATTGGCAAGTGGTTCATAAGCAGTTTCTAACTGAGACGAGGCAATGCTTTCATGTGCTTTGCATTGTGTGGCATACGTAGTATCTTTATTACCTGTAGGTAATAGTGGTAAAGGGTGGGGTAAAGATTTATTAAAGATGGGACAGAGATTATAGGGGGTTCCTCTTTTTTGTTGCGGGTCAGCCTGATCGTTTTTCTTCGTTTATCAGTTATGAAATTTCGCTACAAGATAGCGTCTTTATAAGTCAAGTAATCGAAAACTCACTAGATATCTCTCTCCTAGGTGATAAATGCGAGGGGGGTAATTATATGTGGATTTTACTGATCCACAAAGTCAGTTAAATTAATCCGACCTGTCTATCACAAATTGGGGACACTTTATCATAGATTATATTGTCATACCACCGCCCCGGTGGCATTTGATATTCTTAATGTCGAGCTAAGTACCTTGTCCAAATTCCCCCTGCGTGGCTCAGAGGCTCGATCTTCACCCCTTGCTACTGTACACAAAGAGACAGCAAGCTGAGCCGACTTGATCGGAGAAACACTCCACTTCACTTGCGACAGTTCATCCACAACACCGGCGTTTCTACATGCACATACAGTGGTCTACATGGACAGTTGCTTGTTTCACCTATAGGACTGGGGTTGTGACTTGTTTAAGTTGCTGACTGGATGGACAGGACAACTTGATTCAAAAATGAAGTGAAGAGATACAGCTATGTTTAGCATACATGCCGAAAGTGAAAAGCCCTCTGTGGACCCGTGTCACGCGTTGCCGGGGAATTTAGAAATGTTATGACCAGTTGCAAGGAAAATTGAAAGGCATTGCTGAATTCAACCGAAGGGACCATTTACTTTTTAAACGGGCATGAAGAACAGGCAATAAGTTGTTTTCTAATTGCTCAACATATGGCATCGGTACCTTTTGAAGGCACTTGTCGATTTATCGTCAAAATTGTAGTGGATCAACTCTCCTGATGACTGACTATACAATTGAAAGTGGAAAAGCACTGATAGGCAAAGAAATATCTGCGAGCTTCTTAGTCGCTATATCTTCACAGGGAACACAGTCATAGCAAGAACCAGCGATGTTTTGTCGAATTTTTAAAAAACTAAACAGCTGAAACTTTATACCCCGGACATACGCTAAACATAAAACGCACTAACAGCTAGTGAACTTATACAACGTGTAGAATTTGATACGTAAATGATTTCTTTGTGCAACGCACTTAATTGAAATATCAGGAACTGTGGTAAGTTTTTATTTTCGCGAGCACAACACGACAAAGTCATAAGGATTGACGCAAGTTTGCTCAAAACACCAAGGGGATGAGTTTTCCTGGAAGTCGGAGACACACAGTCCATCTGACAGGCGATAAGGCTTCTGTAGGCCTTGTGCCCCCGGTTAGCGGGAGTGGAGGGGGTCTTCGCACGCACGGGAAAGGAAGACTCAGTCTCGATTCTCAGTACATTTCTACAAATAACGAGTCCAGGAGAAACAACAGCAGAAGGGGCACTCAGCAGTGGTGAGTTGAGCAGTTGGACTCTACGATTTATGTATTATCTAAGTACCGCTAAGTGTCTGTTATTTTTTCACTGAAAAAAATCCCATAACTTACAGTGGATACGATCTGGTAATAAAAGGCATTGATTTAGTTATCAAAGGCTAGGTCATCGATCATGAGTAAATACAAGAGGTGGATCAGTTTACCGGCGACAAAGATTATTTAGCGAACTAGACCAGCATATTTGGTCCTATGACTGTGACAAGCTATTTTCACCAGCTATTTTTGTCAGCTGATGGCAAACAGACTTTTATCTTTGAACTCGAGCACTGCAACGTGCATATTGTTATTTTCAATATAGTTCAAAGTTGAATGTGCATTTTCTGTTGAAACACTAACTCTTTTTTCTCCAAAATTGACAAAAATTTATTGAAAGTACGAAATGGTGAAAAACAAACAAATGAATGTTATACCATTTCAATGTGGTTTCAAACGACCAAAAGTCAACCAATTACTTCCAATCATAGCCTAGCTACGCTATAGCACTGTCAATAATGACACACCCATCCCTAATAATAATCACGCGCTGTTTTAGAAATATAAAAAGAGCCCATGCGTGTCTTTGTGTTTTGATCCGTTTGTCACCAAGCAGCGTCATGAAAGATGTCACCTGACGTCGGCGTAACGCGAGGATCTTCTATTGATTTATCGTCACTGATCAGTGATGGATGAGACGGTGATAAGGAGAAGTTGAGATTACGCAGAGTTTACCTGTCATCACTTATCAGACCATCTGTTTGTTTGCTGCATAAGTGGTGTGTAAACAGCAATTTTGTATAAGCTAATTTTGAATCACGCTGTTTATTCAGGTACAGTAATGATATTGCTTGCACAGGCTAATTACATGTGATATTGCTCTTCTTTAGTGCCGCTTGTTTTAAACGAGACATTCTTATGTAAAAATGTTTTATTCCTTTTAAGTAAAAGATCAAAACACTAATTCATTGACAAAAGGACAATGCGTTTTGCAGCTGATTATAGCATTGAAAAGAGGGAAGGATTTAATGTATTTAATATACATAAAACAATCCTATTATTTACGCTTATATTACTACGTACCGCTCTCTGGAGAGTGGTTATAGAAAATGAGTGTATTTTCCTCTTGTTTCATTCTAGTAAATGCACATACACCAAAAAATGAAACTAATGCATTTAATTTCTGGTTTTGTCACTTGCCAAATACACATCTGTACGAGCTTTTTCCCCGATATATTTGCTTCATCTTACTATGTACAGTATAGATTACGGTGTGATTACCTTGGGGAAATTATTTCAAAGCATCCTTACCGTGTGTGCGTGTAAACTCTCAAGACAATACAAATGAAGTCGTTTACCATAGCAGTCTCTTTGAATAAGGGCCGATTGTGTGTTTTGAGCGCTTTCCGGAAGTACCTTAGCTGAGCTGCCAAAGTTGTGAACGTTGCAAGCAGGGGTTGTGGAAGCAGATTTAAGACCCCATTTCCAGAGATTAGATCGATCTACTTTAGATCGACCTAACTCCCTGGGGGTTCACGCTAAATAGCTGTCAGCCGAGCGGACACGAAAGTTAATTACCCCCTTACTGCTTGTAGTAGGCGGGACGGACATTTAAGCCGCATTATCTGACAGTAATCTAGTGAGACTCCCCGCGGGGATAGATCGATCTAAAAGCTCTGGGAATACAGCCTAAGAAGGCGTGGTTTCATATCAGTCAAGTTAATAAGGATGCTTTTGGCGCAGATGCTATGTCGGTTTGCTAGATAACTATGTTGTTGGGAAAGATGAGCAATATTGTCGTTTTATCTTCGGTCCGTGTCGTCTGGACGGCGGCCGAGTTGGGGTCATTACCTGTTGGTTGTCATTAATTACCCTCTTGTGGACATTCAATATCAGTGACATGGTTCGTCGTTCAGAGATTGTCATGATTTAGTCGCAAAGTTGCAAAATTGGGATTGCAAATCGCCTTAAGTCTCTGAGCCAAAATTTTAATAAGAACAGCAAGGACTAGTGAAATCTGATGCACGTCTTATCTCGGTAATCGCGTTAGATTTTTTTTAATGGAGAAAATGTTCAATACAGTATGGATTACTCGGATGACTGATGCATATGCAAGATAACAAAGAACGGCCAAACTTTCAATCCGCTTGATACCCGTGACAACGCTAGACTGGAGTGTTCCTCGCGGAAGAGACGCGGTAGCTTTTTTGTTTTTAAAATGTCGTCGGGGAACACGAGCCGTTCTTTCTCTCGCAATAGTTCACGTAGTGGAAGGTACAGCGTCAGCTTCAAAAATGAACTTGGTCGATTGTCCGCCACACCCATTACTGGATACACTTCACAGGGGAGGCGGAAGAGGGGGTAAGGAAATTAACCGATACCTTGATATGTTTAAGGACGTTCTTCTGTATTTTGTGATGCAATATAATATATTTGGATAATAGATGAAAACAGTGCAATCAAAAAGGTGAAAAAGGGTGACAAGATTAGATAATTCTATTTCTAAGTGGATATGTCACAAAAAGAGAAAAAAGATTTAGATCTGCAGTTTGGCTATCTAAGGTCAGCGTTACTCCACATGCTTTCTTTTAAGGTGTCTGATGACCCAAGCGTTCTTATTAAATGTTTCTATTTCAAATTCCGAAAATACAAAAAAAAAAAAAAAAAAAAAAANATATGTCACAAAAAGAGAAAAAAGATTTAGATCTGCAGTTTGGCTATCTAAGGTCAGCGTTACTCCACATGCTTTCTTTTAAGGTGTCCGATGACCCAAGCGTTCTGATTAAATGTTTCTATTTCAAATTCCGAAAATACAAAAAAACTGTATGCCAGATGTTCGTATAGAGAAAGAAAAGGTTTGGTTGATTTTTGTACTTTGTTAGCGCTGTTTGAAAGCAATAACGAACAGAATGCTTGGCTAGTTATTCAGTTGTATTTATGAAAAGAAACGTGCTGAAAGACGAATGTCGAGCTTTTGTGTCGTAGTCCATATGTTGAAAAAGACTGAGAAAAACAGCTTCATGTCATCACGAAAAACGGACTCAAACACGCGTTTTAATCTTTTCTTTGTCAAAAAATGACAAATGTTTCGAAGGTCAGGGCTTGAGTTTGTTTTTATATCTAACGCTCGCAGTTGCACCAGATGAACTACTACATGAGTTTATGTATACCAAGCGGCACACGCCACATTAGGGAATGAGTAAAACACACTTAAAACACATTATAAGCCATTACTTCGGAACCGAATCATTGAAAAGACGATTGCAGTAAATCATTGGAACAACATCCAAATTAAGGAAAAGACCAATGAACAATCAGTTCGAAAGTCGCTGCGTATCAGTCTTGTGGAGATAAGACTTTTGATTAACATGAGGTGGGATTAGAGCGTGGCGGGATTATTATTATCCTACAGCTATATTGAACCTAGAGATATAGGTCGTCATGTATAGTTACTGACAACAAGGAGATCACATTGTTCTGAGGCTGTGTTTTTTTAATGGACGGTTTTCTCTGTAGATTTTCTTCGACGTTCGTGACAATAGAAACTTGTAGAGGATTAGCAGATTTTCTGCAGAAAATCTTGTAGCTAAAAGCCAGTTGACGGTTCTTGAAAACAAGCATACAACTTGTGTGGGCAAGCGAGTGTGACAGAAGTGAACGACAAGAAGTGTTTTTTTATCTGGACAGACTGAAGCTGTGAAGCATTTTGAATAGTTTCATTGTACGTTAACCGCCTGAATGAATTCAGCGCCATCGACCCTGATAATTCCACTTTATTGCTACAGATAAAACTAAGCGCTTCATACTTTCGGCAATACTCTCACGTCCAGGGGATTTATTGCGATGACTTCAATGAATGATGTGAGAAATATCAAACAATAGTATTGTCATAACACAAGTCGCTAGGGATCACGCTAGAGTTGACAAAGAATTTTATGCAGTTTACATAATAAATCCTAACTCAGAAATGGGATATTTGATGAAACATTTATTAGTGCTATCCGGTTGATTGTTATTATGTTGTATTCGGAAACGATAGAAGTCATGGATGTCATACAAATAGGTGTTTACGATGTGTGAGACATTAGCCTGCGTGGACAGAATAAGCAACAGTGATTTCTGGTCAGGGTACGAGAATTTCCATGGATTACAGTATACAGAGTATGACTGTATGAGCAGTGGTGCACGTGGATTTACGATTTCAAAACTGTGACAATGCTGTACGTTATAAGCACAAGAAGGTGGTCCATAAAAATTAACATAGAAGATGGACATTTGCTAAATGAAATTTGACTGAGTTTTCATTCAGGAGGATTTCAAAGCTTTCACTTCGGTACTAGTGCAGTTGCAGTTGATGGGTTGCTGTGCTTATTAACTTAGGAGAAATAACTGAGTAAAATGGCGAGCTCGGAGGCTGACAGCCCCGCCCGAAAACGGCAATCCCGACAGGGCATCAGGCGCGATTTGTTCCTTCCCTCCTTACCCATGACGCCGGAGGAAACGCCAAATCACCGTCCAAGTGACAGGCGATCGTCTGCATTTGGGAGCCGGAGGAGATCAAATGTTACGATTGTCTCGTTACACAGGTGGTTATATATTTACTTTTGTTTTCCCGTTTGATCTATGTTTGGTTTTCCATCATTCTGCTGTTTCTCGGTGTTTAAGTTTAGATTTAATAGCAGCGGCCTAGTTGGTTTCTTTGCTCGTTAGCATTATTTTATTGTCAATAATTTGTCTCATGCGTGTCGAGCTTTTGCGATTTTTGATTACTTGTTGACAACTTTGTCATAGTCGGACAAAATTACCAATGAAATTATTATTTCTTTATATGTTATAACTTAAGACCGGGACTTTGGGGTATCAGCGGATTTATTGGACTTTATTATAATTTAGAAAAACATTTGCAAGTTTTTTTCTTTGGATCAAACAGCTATCTATCTTTACCGAGGGATTTATAAAAATGCAAGTGAATGCGCTACAAATCGTAACCAACACCATGAGGACGCATTTCAGGCATTCTGATTCTTCTCTTTTATTGAACAGGATTTATTATTGTGCTTGTTGAGACATAGGCATGTTACTGCAGCGATTGAGTGCGTGTATGATCTTCGGCTACGTAGTCAAGTGCAATATAATGCAAATAAAACACAATGCATAAAAGCATGGCAAACATCGAATGTAAAGAAACTGCTATTTGGGTCATTTAAAGGCAACTGTGAATGGATCTTCCTGCTTTTTTACTTTGGTTGTGTTAGACAAATATGCATGTTCAAGATAATGAATTCACTCAATTAAGGGGAACCTGCTCCAGAACCAGGACGGCCCGTTTACAACAGGTTCTGATTTCATGGCTCAGGTAGAAGAGTGACATGGAGAGTTATTCCTAAATCCATACCCAATCCCCTTTTGTCCCCGTAAGCCATGAGATACACCTTGAACAATACGAACAATAAAATAATTTACATTTCACTGTTTACTCGCTACAAATATGTTGACTTACACGTCGGGAGAAATATGTACACTTTTAACGAGTAGACCCTGGCGTTGACAACGGTTTAGAAACTATGGAACGGTGACGAGGAAATAGGAGGATTTTGAAGCTTTCTTTAGATGAAGATTATTTCAATTTGACCAGAAATTTTTACTGATTTTATTATTTTGTTTTGCTGTGGAACCTTAGTTTAAATTTGATTAAAACGCTGGATATTAGATAAGAAGCAAAACTACTGGAGGATTTTAGGACAAGTGTTGGACAAGATTAACTCTGCAATCGGCCCGAACCTATACCAAATGATTGATAAAACGCTAAGAGTCACAGACCAGTTTTAATTTTCGAGCAATTCTCCAGAGACTCAGGTAACGAGGAGTTGATTTGCGTGCACATGAAGCGGCAAATTTATTTCGCCACGAACATAAAACTGGCTGCATATTTTCTGCGTGTCCGAACATACGATGAAACTGAAACCCGAGTTATCGACGACGAAGCAAGTTAGGCACACTGTCGATTATTACCTAGAGGCTAGAATACCCTTGATTGTTTAATTGATCTGTGCTGTTATACTACAATACGTGTTGAACAATTTCTACTTTGTTCTCGGTCCCAGGAAACTATTGTAATGTGAGGAAACCTCTGACAATCACATCGCTTGGATAGACTAAGCCGGATACAAAAACACAGTTGAAAAAGTCGTTGCTGGCTTTCATCTCCACGCATTTCATAATGCGTCGAGGCTCAACCCAGCCAATGTCTCTATCCGTTAGCAAGAAGCGCGGAGGCAAGGACAGCAAGGCGGCACCAGGCGAGATAAAAGAAGGGGATATATTCTACAGGACTGTTAGAATATATCCATCGCACCCGTTGGAACCCGAGGAACAGCATGTAACGATCACGAGGCCCGAGTTCCCACCTGGTGTGGTCGAGGTGCCGCATCACAGACAGCGGTCGGCAGCACACTCTGAGACCACGTCCCGTAGAGGGTCGGTGATGAGTCTTGCTGGGACAGAGCGCGGGAATGTCAACCGTGATGAAGCCACCACGCCCAGAGAAGAGACGGACAGGGACAGGTGCCGTATTGCCGTACCGCCCCACCAGCACATTTTTTTTCTTATCAATTTTCTCCTTTGTAAATGATGAAAATTGTTAAAAGTTATCTTTGGGGATTTAAACTTTGCTAAAATTGAAATTAGATTAGGAAGTTGAAATATATTGCAATCAGCTGAATAAGTAATTAAGGCAAGGGTTAAAAACCCCGCCTGGCATGGTGATTAGAAAAAACTGAAGGACCGAAAGACAAGGGGTCAATAGTTATTATACAGGCACACAGTATTTTAGATGAAACTAACAAAATATTTTATTAATCTATAGCTACCATTTTGTACTTAAACTCGGTTTAGGGGCCTAGTGTAAGAAGGTTCTGTCGGCTAAAAGCCATGATGGCATTTTTGTTCGCGTTTAGCTTTCTTCCTTTTTTATGCACGTCGACTGTTTAATTCTACTTCATCGCTTGTGAAAGTGAATCAATGACAGTGTAGTGTGACATTTAAGAGAGATACATTGCGGCACAGAAAGTTATCATTAATCGATAAATCTGATTAGGTAAGGTATCGGCTACGTTCACTAGTTAAGGTACCTAATATGGGGAGTTTCCTATTAAAGAACTTAA
>NW_019775693.1:169202-183259 GCF_001039355.2 Lingula anatina | reverse complement strand
AACTATTGAATGAATTTTTTAGGAAGAAGTTGGTCCTTGCTTAACAAAAATGATGTTTTTAACTTTCTAAAGCAACATTTTCTTCAAATTTGGTCCGTTACTGAGGTTAGGCTCTTAAATGCGACACCCCGACTTTTGTGAGTTAACATTCTCTATGATGGAACGCATCATTCAAAATTAACAAATAGCACTGTTTTATTAAACTTCATGTATTATGAGTTTGAAAAATGCACAGGAAGGCCATTTAAGAGCATTTTCTTTTATTCTTACATTGACTTAAAAAAGCGTTACGGAGGTTAGGGGTTACTGAGCGACATTGATTAAACTATGACAGTGACGTAACTAACCAACAAATTCGACAGAGAACACCATGTATGATAAAAAGAAACATGAATTCAAATTAGTTGAGGACTAAAAACACTAAAATACGGGAAAATATAAACTTTTTCTTGTGGCAAATCAGCTATAATACCGAAGCGACACGTCGAAATCGTGCTTTTTGCGGCATATAGACCCCCCGGGGTTCCCGTCAAAGCAAGTGGTACTATATCAATTGTTGTTTTTTAAGTAGAACACATCGGGTCCTGCTAAAAAAGGCTAAAAAAAGCTAAATTGCAGATGCTTTTACTACTGAAAATAAGCTGCGACAGGTATTATTCAGAATTGTACCCTTTTTCGTGGAATGGCTGAACTGCTTGACTAAGCTAAATTCCATTTCATCCTTGAACTTTTACAAACAGTGCTACTTTTTAAAGTCACTGTTTGTGCTGATATTCTTATATCAGTTATGATTAATCACATGATTTATTACACCATAATTATTAAGATGCTACAAGTTGCTTTCTGTATATAATATATATCTGTAGAAAAATAGAGCATTCAGATAATTCACAGTCAAGTAGAATATTTCCCAAGGAAACTTTTAGTTTTATAGATAAGCATATATAGATCACTTGACATTGATGTTTCTTCGGTACCCATTATACTAACAATTACATATCATAGTAGTATATAAAAGAAGCATGCATATTTCACCTATATCTAATAGATGATAGCATTAAGTATTCCATTTCACATCATTAGTATTTCTTTTCCCACCCTCCCCACACATACAGAAGTCCCGATCAAGGACTGTGAGAATTGTAGTAAGTGCTGGGTTATATGGAATGCTTGCCTACAGTACAGTAATGCATGTTGTGCAGAAAAAAAATATATTTCAGTGATGCATGTAGTGTAGGACTTTTTACCCACTTGAACAGTGCATGTAGTGAATGTCATTTTCTTTCGGTGCAGTTATGCATGTTATGGACAGGTTTATGGTGGTCATGATGAGAGATGTTTGAATATTACTTTTTTTTTCCAATAGTCAGACTTCACATAAAATTTATATATTAATTTCAGTGCAGTAATGTATGTTGTAAGAAGCAGCTGTCCTATACATTTGTATGAGCCTGTATTATATGGCGGTGTCTTGCATAAGGTGTTTTTTGTTGTAAATATAATTGTCCACATGTTTTTTTATTGTTACCCTATAAACACTAAGACACATGCTCATGATCAGTGGCTGATTGTAATGTTGTTGTCCCAGTTGCAATTGTAAATTTTATTTTACTTACGGGTATTAATGTACATGTAGAGTTAAGTTCAATGTTGTTACATCTACCTTGATATGTTTGGTTTTACTGCACATGCAATGTGCTATGCATGTTTGGATGTAAATGTGGATGAGCATTGTCTGTCAGTGTACATATGCTGAAATTCAAATATCTATATACAATAATATTTTATGTCCTTAATTGAAGTATTGTTACAGAGCAAGGAGACTTAATATGGAAATCTTCATTTGCTTTGATTAGTTTTCATTGAATCGATGCATATTTTCGAGATAATCAGAGCTCGTAGGTATACCATAGAAAGCTAAAAGCAGTCCATAAATCAAACTCATTTCACATTTACATCGGGTACAAAATGAGTTAAGACATATAAAGAAAAGTTATTTGAGAGCAGCTTATTCTTTGTGCCCTCCAATATTTCCTCTGCGACATGTATCCTGTATATTTATTGCTTTTTTCCATAGTACACCCCATAGACACCTCCCTGAGCAATATTATCCATAGCTTTGTAAATCCTTAGTTGTGACACTTGCTTCATATAATCACAATATTCACAAGCTATTCTCCTGTGTTATAGCCTGCTGTAGAGACAGCCAGCCTAGCCAGTAAGCCCAGTGGCTCCAAGCCAGGCACACCTAGTGGGAAGAAAAAGAAAGAAGTGGGATCAGCAGCTAAGAAAGAGGAGGCTGTAAGTTGCTATTATAACTTGATGATTTTATTTTTGAGAGGGGTCTCAGTTTGATGGGCATACTGACAGCTGAAAATCTTTATTTTGATTTCATGTACATCATACTGTATATACTGCATGTGAGTTATCTCACATTAATTCAATGGGAAGCGGTATTAAGACGAGTCAAAAAGCTAGTGGATAACATGAAATTGCTATAAATAAAGAAAAAAAAAATGCCCAGACACAAAAATAAATGTAAAGAATTAATTAGTGTTAGGATTATCATTATTGTTAACTTCTGTTCTAGTCTCCCAAACCAGAGCCCAAGAAAGGCCTAGGTTCCCCTGGGAAGGAGAGGAAGAAGAGTTCAACAGTTAGAGACAGGACAGACTCCATCAAATCTAAAGACTCCAAGATGGAGAAAGACCCCAAAAGTGCAGCATCACTTCCCAGAGGGGCAGGTGAGAATTCCATTAAATCTACGTATACAGAGACTTTAAGACTTAATATAATTTCTTTGCAAGTCATTGGTATTAATTATGACAATTGAGCCCTAACCTTAGTCAAACAGCCCTGTTCCCTTTATCATGCATAGACACTGGCACCCACATTAAGATTAATGATTTAGAACATTCAATCAAATTTGCATCTTCGCACAATTTCCATCATTACACTAACTCATGTTGATAAAAATCAGTCTGGTGAAAGAATCAGTTTACATTTGATAGTATATAATTTTGTAGGATTTATAGACTTCAGTTTTATATATAGATAATGTTTGTAAACAGCCAGTCATAAATTCTGCCCTGTTTCCAGATGCGACACCTTCTGTGGTCTTTGATCCCAATGCTCCACATGCAGAAGGAGAGGAGGAGCAGGCGGCAGAGCAGACCCCTGAGCCACCCAAACCCACCAACCTGTGGATGGACTTTGAGACCTTTGTCAAGTGCTTCAAGTAAGTCTGAGGACATGTCTTATCAGTTATCATATGTAAAATGTAAACAAAAAATAATCGATAAAGGAACGTGAAAGCCAGGGTACTGAGGAAGGTCTAGGATGATAAAGAATATTAAATGTTGAAACTGATTGAAATATGTTTATGAAAACCTTAAAATTGATTTGAAATTTTTCAAGTTGTATTTTTACACAAAGATTTAACAAAATTAAATATTAACAACTTTGTAGATTATATGCTTATATATAAGCACGTTTAACAACTTATACTTAAGAGAAATTTCTTTTTATTTTTTCAGAACTATTTACATTTACCACAAGCCCAATACATATGCATGTAACCACAAGTTTTCTGACTTAAAGGTATGTACATGTGCAGTCTTATTGTAGTTGGCAAGTAGGTTACTGATTAAGCTTAATAGCTCATTTTCTTTTTGTGCATTAAAAAAAGACAGTTATGTTAGTAAGACGATTTAGTAGTTTTAAAACTAGATGTGCACTTCATGAGTGAGGCATTACAGATGCCCTTTAGTTCACCTTTTAAATTTTTATTAGGTCTTTTGAATTTTTGTCATCAGAAATGATAATGTATTTTGTTGTAGAAGTTATAACTTTCAGTTTTAATGATTACACTGCTATGAGTATTTAAAATGACAATACATTTACAAGTGTTTTAAACCCAGATGGGCTGGTCTGGCCATTATGCATGCAAATTTTCCTGTAGCAAGTAAAAGATGTAATAATAGCTAGTATTGTTTTGGCTTATAGAAACTAGAAAGGCTGACAGCACAGGTTGGTAGATCCAGGAACTGTGTGATAGTTGTTAGTTGATGATGTGTTTATATTGATTCTTTTCAAACATTTAAAACAGTTTTGAACAGTTGTGTCTATATGTAACCTACTGACTGCTGTTTTATCTATTCGACTGACTTCTGGAAATTGTAACATTTAACTGTTTATTGAGACCATTTAAGTGTAATGAGATTTTTGATAATAACCACGGTAATGTTAATTTTATTTCAGTTGATGCATTTTCCTTTTGTTTGATATATGATTTTTATTTAAAAAAGTTATGTTCTAACAAATAACGGTTGTTCGAAACAGAAGATCTCAAAAGTAACAAATTCAGCAATGTTAAATCAGTTCTCTAATATGCTTTATTTCTGTTGATTAAGTGATTGACTGTTTTTATACTATGTTTTGTAACATCATTTGATTAATGAGAGTGTCTCTAATTAACAAATTTTGATGTCCTTAATTACTATTTTTGAATAAAATTATTTATGAAACAAAAATTACTATTTTTGAATGAAATTATTTATGAAACAAACCATTATACCAACAGTATTGGGAATTGATAAAGTAACTTGTGGATTTAAACTTCAAGAATATTTATTGAACAATTCAACTTTGTTATGCAGTGTTTCCTTTTTCAACTTGCAATTTTAAAGCTGGAAAGGTTTATAGAATGATGTGCATGTAGAGAATGATGTGTGTATGTTCTTTAAAACCTGCAGTCATTTAATTTTGTTTACAACTTTATTTCAGTCCCTTTCAATGAAATAGATATATTAATTAATATTTTCCTCAGCATCTGTCTTGATTGAAAGGAAAAAAGGACACAGAGAAGAAATGCTACTTTTTGTTCAACTCACTAAAAAAATCAGATTTCTATTTTTCAAGCAAGCTGTTCTCACTTACTGACTTCATTGAGTGTCTGATTTGCGTTAAGAAGTTTTTTAAATGTTCATTTAACATGTGTCATCACTTTGTTCAGTCCTTAGGGGCTCCAGTGGCTACACCATCTAAACAAGACAAGAAAGGGACCCCGGTAAATGTCCTAGCTGTGTGCCACGTAGGACATAAACCCACTGTAGTCACACCAGCTACTGCCTGGCCTCTCACACAATGTTAACACATGTATGACACTGAAACTCAGCTGAAAAAAGGCCCTATTCTTTATATATTAAATTCTAGTATCTAGTACATGATTTTAATAACCATCACAAAAAGTCGAATTTATAGCGAAAAAAAAAAATAAATAAAATAAATGAGTAGATAAATCAAAAACTGAAAAGCCTCATTTCAGCTCAGGCAAAATAATATTTTGACATATTGGATAACAGTGATGGTGTGAGCATTTTAACCACTGACAATTTGATTTCAGGCTTGAGCTTACAGAACCATATTTGAAATGGGAGTGTCCAACATATAACTGTGTTTTTATGATAACACTTATAGATATTTGTATACTTATAGATATCTCTTTAATGTTTTATTTATTTATTTATTTATTTATTTATTTATTTATTTATTTATTTATTTATTTATTTTTGTACACAACAATTCAAAAGCTTCTTTATCATCATCATTATATTATCACTTTATGCACCATTGTGTTCAGTTTGAGTGTTTTGCACGGGTTTGGTTTTTCCTGTGTTTCAGAGTGTTGCACCAGCCAGCAGCACAAAAGGTGGCGCTAAAGCTGCCCCCACCGCCACCGTCACGGTAAATACTTCTGCTACATCTCTGGCTAGTCCCGGGCCTAGGGCTAAGCCTGGGCTCTCTCCACAACCCTATCAAACTGCTAAAGTAGTGAGTAGAACCTCCTCTCTTTGTAGACTTTTTTTATTTATTTTGTTTTATTTTATTTATTATTATAATTTTTGCAGACCTGTGTACCAAAGTGCATGCTATGCATGGTGCATGGTTTTGTCTTCAAAACAACCATCTGTTTTAGATTTTTAAAAAAGTTGAAATTTTTTCGGGGAAAAAATGCTATTTTGAAAAAAGTGGAAACACTAGTTTTGATTCATAAACTGAACAGGATTTCAAACAAAGGTTTGGTCTCCGAAAGTTATCTGGTATATTTCCTATCTCTTTACCAAATAGCTTCTTTCTTTCTTTTTCTAGTGAAATACTATGCTAATGTTTTCTTGGTGTCACAGCTGCAGAATTCTACATTAAACCTGTGTTTTATTACAAACTTCATTGATAAAGTATTCTGCTTCTATTTAGTTTACTTTTGCTTAGCTTCCAATGTTGTTTGCTATACTTTATAGCTATGTTCTGACTTTTTAAAAAGAAATATTTCTTTAAAAAACAACTGATTTCTTGATGATTTTCCTTCTGAGGTTTCCTTTATGTAGTTTTTTAGTGTTTATCACTTTTATTAAATCATAATTTATAGAAATGAACTTAACTTTTTACTTCTCTTACAAAAATGATGCATGCTATTGTTACCCTTTTTGTATTTATTTCATTTTAACATACCAAAACAATTGCAATTTATAAGTTATTATTATTATTAGTGTTGTTTTGAGGGAAGGAAAATATTGTTTGGTTCATTTTTTGTTTTAAAATACATGTACAATGGTGCAATCATAATTTTTTTTTTTGCCAACAAAGAATAGTTCCTAATTTAAGCACATTTTTAGCACAGTGGATGTTTAAAAAGATTTTCTGGTGCTCTGTCAATTTGTGTAGATTATTTCAGGAGGAAAAAGAATTGAAAGATCAATGTTCTTGATTGCAGCAGATTGATTTTTATGTGTCATTGAGTTAATTATTATACTTCATTGTTTTTCATTGTTTCCAGCCTGTATATGATGACAGAGCTCCACACTATATGTGTATCCTTTTTATACAAACAAATATCAATACTACTTAATTTTTGCATACACGTTTTCATTAACCACAACAAATCTTGTATTAATTTTCAAATCAAAACAGAAAAAATTGCATTATGAAAAACTTCAGTGTATTTTTAGGCTACCCACAACAAATCTTGTATTAATTTTCAAATCAAAACAGAAAAAAATTGCTTTATGAAAAACTTCAGTGTATTTTTAGGCTACACAGACTCTTAACTCTTGGGGAAAAAAAGAAAAAAGTACAGTAATTTTAATAATAATAATAATAATAATTTTAATTTTGATATAACTGTTGTTTGGTTAAGTTTCACAGTCCTTAACAATCTCTCAGTTGTTGACAATCTCAAGCCCAGTGAGATAGTGGTGTCCTTCTCCTCGCTGTCCCGCTGGCATGATGCTCCACTGGAACCCAAAGAATCCAAGACTTCAGTCAAAGGAGGGAAAGGAGATAAAGGAGGAGATGATGGTGCCAGTGTATTAGATGGTGAGTTGATTGGCCAGATACTAAACTGAGAAATTATTTGAAATTATTGATAACATATCTGTACATTTTGCAGTGGTATACCATTCTTATTCTTTTTACAGTGATATCAAAACTTGCTTTGTGTTTCTAAACTGAATTTTAGATGATGATTTCAATCTTATCTCACCAAGTTGTGCTGATTTCAAAAAACATTTTTTTTTTCAAAAGATAAGTTTATACTGTGTGCAGTGCTTGTTATTTGAAACTTGCATTTTATTTATATTTTGAACTCTCAGATGACTTTAGTGACCCGGGTAAGTGATTGGAGGTTATATACATGTTTCCTTTATGTCAGAACTCTTTTGTCCTGGTTTTAACCTCTTAAACATTTGTCTTAGACTAGACTTAGGTAGAAGCACTTGTTTCTGTGACTTGAAATCATTCTTTATTACTTAAGAATATTTAGAGTCTTTTGACTAGAATACCCCTAATGCAAATTTCTTTAATTGGAGATATCCTTTGAAAGCTGATTTACAAGTCTAAGATGTAAAATGCAACCCTTATACACAGTTTGTTAAAATGGAAGTCTCAGAAACAACCCCCCCCCTACTTGTAAAAATGTTTTGCTAATACTAACAGGTGATATGTCCCTTGCAGGTTCCACCCACAAGGAGCCCACCCAGCCCACTCCTGCTCAGCCTGGGCTGCTGGTGGCTGAGCCCTACTCCTGGAAGAGTCTAGTCACTGGGCAGCCAATCCTGAGGCTCAAGACAACTGCCACTAAGGCTGCTGTGCTCACATTGCCTCCAGGGTAAGGGGATAAATATGATATGATATGATATGATATGATATGATATGATATGATATATACAAAATGCTATGATGAAACTGTTGAAAACTTGCTGTGTTATAACTCATATTGTCTCAAATGTTTTGGAATGGATTGTTTCTTTGGTATGAACCTAAGCTTAAGAACATTATCTAACTGAAATGTTCACACAACTCGGACAAAAAATTTCTAGCCCAAGTTATGTGGAGTCTATAGTATTTATCAAGATGTGTATATATGTGTACATCTTTTATTTTCTATTTGTTTTACATTACAGACGCCATGTGTTACGTTTCATGTTGACAGCCCCCCTAGGCTACCACATCCACCTTAGTTCTTCTGTACAGTTTGTGTATGGGGACGAGGAGACTGTCATGGAGAAACTGACAGCTGTAAGAACCTCTTGACCATTTTTATAGTCAACTTTGTTTCTTTGAATAATGAGATGTAATCCGTGAATGAGAGGATGAAGTCACTTGAATAAAAAAATGTGCCACAGATTTTTTAGATACTTGAAATTTATCTGTGGTATTGGACCTGACCTGTAAAAGATTTAAAACTATAAGGCTGTGATTTATTTTTAAAATTAAAGATGATTTGTATGTTGAGAAATCTAGACTTTTTCTGTAAAAGAATTATAAACAACTTTGATTTGACATATTATTTGAAGCTAACTAGTATGTCCAAAATTTTCCCATTCATAAAGTGTTGACAAATTGGAACAATGACCATTATCCAATTTAAGCAACTGTTCCACTTCTAAATTGACCTTTGCAGGAGAGTTGCAGGTTTGTGGACAATGCTGTCCAGACAATGCAATTAATAGGCAAGTGCATTAACAATCTGAGTGATCCTCTGGCCTTTCATCAGAGCTATGAGGAGCTCAGTAACTGTCATTGTCCATACAGGAGTGTCAAGACCATCTCCAAAGTGAATCACTTCAAGGTGAGTCTGTGAGAAAACTTGCATATTTATTGTTTGGATTAAAAGTTGTGCTCTGTGGATACTGTTTGCATTGCATTAAGAGAAATGATGGTGAATTGATGCTGATTGAGGATCAAGTGGTATTGAACATTTTCATTGTGTGTGTACATGTGTGTGTGTTTGTGTGTATGCAGTTAAGAGAAATTCAGTGTCTCTTTTTGTTAACATGTTATGACTACCAAAATAGAATGATATAAAAATAATATATGTTCAAATATATATTTATATTTTACTTTTAGCTGTTTAATGAGTCCCTGTACTCCATTCTGAGGAAAACTCTGCCAGCTGAACTTTTAACTCCTGAGATGGCTTTTGCTTGGAGGACCTTTAATTTTGATGCTACCACCAAGAATATACTGGGTCTTACCACAGGCAGCAGGCCAGGTTAGATATACTATAGGGTTAAAACAGCTGACACTCCATCACAACAATATCATTTCTTTCACACCAAGCACATATTTAGTTCCGTACCACAAACAATTATTGTTATATTTATATAGGTTTCTTTTTTTCACATGAGCATCTTTTTACCTGACTAGTTTATGTTCAAGCAAAAATAGACAAGTAGACTGTCAGTTTAGTTAATGCACTTGGTGTAACCTTACATGTCAGCACTGTTTCTGTACAGGTACAAGTGCAACCAGCCACAGGGGCTCTGCCAAGGAGAAGTCCAAGAAGCGTAAGTAGACACCATGATTGCAGCTTCCCAATTTTTCATTTGTATATCGATATGTATTCAGATAGACAGTATAATAGTGAATCTATAGAATGATTTTTCAGTGATCACTTGCAAATTGTCCAGGAACAGAATTATCTCTGATCTAAATGACATTGTGCAAATTCATTTTTAGTTATATAGAGTCATATAGTTGAGCTACAACTCCCAGAGTGGTTAAAAACTAGTCAAATAATTTGTGCAATAGTTGAGAGACAATTCCCGTTTGCTTTTAGAAAAAGAGGTGCAGGTGGAAAAGAACACACCAAGTAAATACCAGCAGATGACGACTACTTATTTTAGAACTTAGAATTGCTTATATAGCCATTGATACTCACAATGTAGTTGTTTTTTGTAAAAATTTTAGTCAATTGCTTATTGATTTTTGCTATTAGTTATGAAGGCAGCAGCAGGTGCCTTTGGGACAAGTGGTGGGGACCCACTTAACGCTTCGTTAGCAGCTGCTTTATTAGCCAAAGGTTCATAAAGTCTTACTGCATTAGTGCACCATGTTGTCACTGTTAGTTTGCCGTTACAGTGTTGTGCACTCATTTGTGAAAAAACCATAGACTACAGCATAACATATGGTAGAGCCATGCACTAGTATATGTGCAAGTGTTGCTGATGTACATGTGTGTGGGGGGGAGGAAAGGGGTATAGTTGGCATATAGTTCAGTTATTAGCCAATATGCTGTGCTGGTGTATGTATTGTTAGGCAAGTGTAGTTAATTGATATTGTGCAGTGCAGTGTGACAGGTGTCTTAATTGTTGGCATATAGTTGACATTGTGTGCCTCAAATGGCTGACAGCACAAGGGGTTGGGGGGGGGAGGTGCTCTTACACATATTGCTGATTGAAAGGCAGCATAGCGTCATTGCTTGTTTTTTGTGTCACTGATGTGTGTAATATGGTGTCAAGTGCCATTTGTCCATATGTGTGATATAACACAGTTGTTAGTTGTGAATAATATGGTCAAAAACCTACTAATATATAGTGATTTCCTTTTGAATGGCAGAAACTGCTGAACTGGGTATGTACTGGGCATATTTCTACAGTCTGTCAGTGAAGAGTTTTTGACCCTGCGTTCACTGTTATCAGATCAGACATCTTTGATTAATTACATTTATATTATGAAAATAATTAGTTTTTGTTTATAAAAAGAAATAAGATGAAAATTTTTTAATGCAAAAGAACTGGTCTGATTTCAGTGTTACATATACCTTACTTTTCTAAAATGCCTAAAAAGCCAATTCTGTGGTATTTCTTCTGACTATGAAACATTCCTTACTAACAGAAACAATCTGCACTTCCTTGAAAATGAAAACTCTTCAACTCAGAAAAAATCCTGGACCTTATCTCATGAATTTAATATGGTATACCGAGCACAACTACATCTTGAAGAGCACTCTAGACTTATTATCTGCCAATGTTGACTTCCATAATGGTTTGTGAATACAATCCCATTAACCAATCTTCTTCTCTATTGGTGTTATATATTCTTTAACCATAATTCAATGCACATTAAAAAGTGTGCTTGAAGAACTCAAAGACTAGCCTTGTCTTGAGCCATGGTTGCTGTATTGTGTTTGTTGCTGTATGCATGACAAGTCACACTTCTTTGGCCACATTGGCTTCAATGCCATGATGTTTTCTGCAGTTTGGCACCAATACTAAATATTGTTCTCGAGTCAGTTTTAACCCTTCACCACTTATTCCTTTACAATATGAAATAACTGTTCTGATGAAGAAAAAATAATGGAAGGGATATGTGGTAAAGGGTTAAAGGGAATGTTGAGTATAAAATGATCATGATGTTAACAAGTATGGTTGTTCATTTTTATTTTACTGCATAAATGTAATTTCTGGATGTTGCTTGGGTAAACTATTTATTCTTAAAATGGTTTAGGATTTAATTTTAATTTCCTTTGTTCAATACTTTCTCCTAGCATGTCTCTGTTGTGAGGCTTGGGATTATTGTTTAAATTAATTGCTTTAAGTTGAGCATGCTTTGGGATAGGCTTCAGTGGCCTAATGCTTTGGGGATATTAACTGGTTGGGGAAAGGGTAATAATTGGACAATGTGTATCTGTATATCTGCCTATACAGATAAGGAATGATATTTTACATTTGCAGGTGAGGTAGACAAGCAAACTCCAGAAAACTGGCTTAACAGGTGGGTGTGCAATGATTTGATAGATTTGCTATATTGGAAAGGAAGTTAACAAGTATTGATTATTAGCATAAATTCTTTTTTTTTCTTAATCAGAATAATTGATAGAATACATTTATGTATATATTCAGAAACTTCATTCTGACAATATCTTTTGATAGCTCATACAATCTGACAAATCTTCTTGGATCATTAAGGCAAAAGAGAAGGTTTGTGCTGGAGATTCTGTTTGTTTTTTCATTGAAGTACCATTATTGTATGTACAAAATATATCCAAATGTTCCCCTTACTTATCCCTTAACTATTCATTTTCTTGTAATCTACTTAACTTCCAAGTCCATGTTATGGTTTCATATACCAATATTTCAGAGGCCTTAGATTAATGTCTGTATATATAGCCCTTCACTGAGGCATATTATACCCAAATACTTTATATATTTCTGATGTTGTGTTGTAAATATGTTGGAAATTCATTTGCTGTTGTGCTCCCATGTTTGATGATGATAAACAGAACCTCTTAGGAAAGACAGACAAAAAAAATTCACCTTATTGATGTCAAATTTGAGTATCTTTATTTTAATGCACATTGTGAATTCTAAAAGCATTTTAAAGAAACACTAATCTAAATAAGCATCATTCCCACTCACCCCCCCCCCCCAAATGTTGTGCAAATTTATTCTACAAAAGGATTAAAGGAGCTTTACTAATGCCTGAAGTAAAGATAAAAAATTGCCAATTTTATGACACTGATAATTTTCAAATATATTTCCCCTGCAATACCATTGGAAATTGAAATGATTTCATATTTATGTGTAGTATTATTTGAATCTGTGATCATCTTTCTTAACGTTATTGTTTTAATTTATGTTATTCCAGAGAGCCTACCCCAGAGGAGCATGTTGCCACCATAAAACTCCAGAAAGGTTGGCGAGGGTGTTACGTGAGGAAGATACGGAATGCCAGGATGTCTGGGACAGAAGACCACCAGAAAGTTCTGGAACAGCTACAGAAGGCTTGGACCATTTTGGAACCCAACATGGAGCAGCATGGTCTTAACTTGTTTAGGTACAAAGACATAATGATAATGATATAATGTTTTCTAATTTGATTTATTTTCTTTATCCTGTTGTACAATCAGTCTGACATATTCTGCCTGGTCATTCTGCCTGAAATGGTGTTGCATTTATGACAGCAAAATTATATGCTGATTGTAATAGTGATTAGTAAATGAGTATAATTTGTATTAAGTTTGTTCCTTGACCATTTGAGTTTCTTTAAAGTATTTACTATTTGAGGCAGGCATAAAGCAGGATGCACTTACACATCATGGCTTTTATGTAGAAACATGAGCACTTTCAGTTTAAATCACTGAAAGTTAATTAGTATTTCATGGTTTCATTCTGACTCCAGGGCCATGTTCAAAGCAGACCCAGACCTGATGGAGAAGTACCCCTTCCATAAAGATGAGTGGAATAAGATCTCCTATGCTGACTATCAGGGCAGCTTCCCTGACCAGCCAGCTGGCACTTGGTTTGTGGTGTTCAGGTAAGAAACAGACAGTTGAAATTCAGATATTTTACTTGTGCATGTGCTGTTGTTTCATTTGTACATTGATTTTTTACAGGTCCTGTCAGAGAATTCAATTTTTCCCTTCATAATGTCAGAATTTAATGTAAATTTCGACAAAAAATGTTTTCAAGTTTGCTTTGATTGAGACTGATAGAGGAAAAGTATGTTGGACTTGAACCTGATAATACAAATAATTGTATTGTGTATCCCATTTGTGATTGTCATTCCATGGGTATTGTTTATATTTTTCCAGGGAGGTATTCTATGTGACAGAAGAAATGCTAGTGGTGCCTAAGATGTACTGTACTATACCTAACTGTCTGTTGAGGGTGGTGAACAATGACACAAGAGAAGAGATCCCCAGGGTGTTCCAGAAGGTGGCACCTTTTGTCTACAAGAGAAACAGGGTGGGTGCAAGTCGTCATATATTGAAGTAA
>NW_019775693.1:18374-144340 GCF_001039355.2 Lingula anatina | reverse complement strand
CTTTTTTTTTTTTTTTTTTTTTTTTAGGTAAACCTTTGTAATTCTCTATTTCTCATCACGTCATATTTTTATTGGAAAATGTATTGTAATTAAATACATGCACAAACACAATCATGCCTTAACTGATCAAATGAGTATTGGTAAAAGAGATTTTACCATTTTTATTGGTCTTCCAGGTATGTACGTAGATTTCAAATTAGCTATAATCCTAAAGGAGAATCATTTGACATCAATAATCAACGGCTCTTAATGCATTCTAGGAATAAATACAAGAGCACATTTGCAAATCAAATGACAAAATGACATCAAGGGAAGTGCACAATAATTAGCAAATTCCCAGAATAGACAATACAGGTGAAAACCCCCTTTGATCTTCAAGCCATTATCATTTACTTTGCCAAGCTCAGATATAAGTATTAGAGATTTTAATAATAGTGATGCTGAATATTTCTCTTTCATCTGGGTGGTATTCAAAGAGTACAAGTTTTGTCTTTCTGTTAGAGGCACATGTCTGATGATAGTGTCTGGGAGATGCACCAGATGACCCTTCTGGACAGACTGATAGTTGTCATCTTCTCATCTGCTGGGAATGAAGTCATGAGAGAAAACTGTAGTCAAAACTTTGTGTGGCCTGGGGCCAATGTGTGCAGACAAACCAGACACCCAGTTGTGATTCCAGAATTTTCTTTTCTCAAAAACAAATAAAAAAATTCAATTACACTTCTTTTTCCAATATAAAAAATTCACTATAGGGTGGAGATCATTAAAATGACTAAAGATATGTTTTAAAATGATAATTCATCTTAATTTGTGGCCAAAATTTTTAGAAGTTGATAAGTGAGTATAGAAGCATCTGATTGTATGTAAAGCATTGAACAACATTCCTGCCAACAGCCATCAATCAGGCAACTGACATTGAAACTTGGCAAAAAGATCTGCCAGCTGCTTTTTCCCTTGTATAAATAGACAAGTTTATTCTGAGGTCAGAGATCAGGCTCATATCCATCACTTTTCAAATTTCTCTTTTCTTGTCTAATGCATGCATGTACGCACACTCACCCTCTCTCTCTCTCTTTCTCTCTCTCTCTATCTATCTCTCTCTCTCTCTCTCTCTCAATGACTCTCTTACTCACTTGCACAAACACACACACTCTCTTTCGCCCTGTTCTTTCTGGATCTTTCACTCTCTCTGTCACACAAACTCACTACTACTCTCTCTCTCTGTGCATGTAAGTCTCTCTCTCTCTCTCTCTCTCTCTCTCTCTCTCTCTCTCTCTCACACACACACACACACACACACACACACACACACACATTCATAACGCAGCTGCTCCTTTGCTAGAATAATACTCCATTAGATGGACAGCATTTGACAAGGGAATGTGGATGCAAGGCATAACTCAATCTGATAAAAATGCCAAGCATACCCAGCTTACGGGGAGATACCATCAGGGGAGGAAATGTAGTTGTGTGTCTCTCCATCAAAATGAATATAATAAGCACACACCATCAAACCTGACATGACAGTAAGTGGATTCTTGGTGACAAATTTTGAACAGAAATTTTGACAGAAAAAAATTCAGTGGCTAAAAAGTAACCCATTTGAAAAATAAGTTACTCCAATTCTAGCACACTGAAAATCTGCAGTGTGAGTTGGTAAAAAGCCCAGCTTCTTTCTGTCAGTTTTATCAAGCAAAACAAATTTGATTCTCACAGTGATTTAGCTGAGTGCCTCCTCCTGTTAGAAATAGCATCTTGTTTTGTTAGAGGCTCTGAACAGATTGAGTTCTCAATACAAATAAACTCTGAGAACAGCAGGTGTAAAGTATGGCTGGTTACGCGGCTATATGTGCCAAAATAGAAAAAAATAATCGCTGCCTTAAGCAGAATGGTTGCAGTGTATACACATTATATTCCTTCAAGTCTTTCTCTTTCATTTCCCATGTACATCACTTTATTTGCCTCCTTTTTTAATTTTTACCAAAATTATGATTTCAACATTTAAAATCTCAGAATATTCTAAAAGTTACATATTTAGATCAACAGACTGGGTGATACTTACTTAATAAAATTTAATGTGGACTTCTCTAATCCAGATTTTTGCCTGAAAAATACAAAAAACCAAAAAATTAGGATTAATCAAAACATGCATTTTATCATGATATTCATCAAGACAGGTCAGCATGCTATCAAGTGCTGCCACCTGGTGAGCCAGGGCCTGGCAACAGCATGGCAAACATGCAATCCACATTCAGGGCACCCCCACCCCGTGGCTCTCATATAATGCTGACCAAAACATAGCATTAACCTGGTTGCCCTGCACAGTGTTGTGGGCAGGTATGAATACAGGGCATAATCATCTCCCTTTGTATTATGACAGCTGTATATTACTCTTATCAATGCAGCACATTATGTGGTGGAGAGAAGGAAAGGCTGTGTCAGTGAGAGGTGGTGCATAGCTGGCAGAGGGGGTGGGGGATGTTCCATGCTGTAATAATGTTCTATGCTGTAATAACCCTGCCCATTTTTACACCTGAAGAAATAGGAGAACTCCCAGTTGAATACCTGTGAATTTGAGGAACTCTCTTCCATTCATGCTATTGATTTCCAACAAATTTCTTTCAGCTCAGTTTTGTTACCTTTACAGACTTTACTCTAATTCACCTAGCATGCTACATACTACTAACTTATATCAACACTTATATATCAAATTAAGCCATGATACATACAAAACCTGGTGAATGAAAGCATTTTTTTTTTTTTTTTTTTTTTTTTTGCAAAAAAAGTTTTGCCTAGCTTCCACTCAAAGTGTTTTATTAAGTCCTCCATTTCTCTATACATCCGTGTTTAGTTACACACTATGACTTAGTTAAGGTGTAGATTTTCCTTTCACATGAGACTGTTGAGGGGAAAAAAAGCAATTGTTGCATGTCCTGACCCTACCTCCCGACACCTTTTTTCAATGATTCTGTCAGACAGGAGTGAAAGATTGACTCATAATGGATATCTCTGGGTAAGATCTGGCTTCCAAACATACCGCATAAATAGACTCCTGCTAGCACCCTCTTTCAATCAAATTTTAAAGTCAAATGAAGGCAAGTAACCATAAAATTTGTCATAAAAGAAAACAGAGACTTTGGCGTACCAACAAGATAAGCATCGACTCCAACCATGTTACACCTCCTGTGTGAAACCTGCATGGTCGGCATATTTCCTACGTCTGCAGTCACTCCCCGTGTCCTACGGGTCCTCCACGAACTTGTGAAAAAATAGGGAATTTCGTGACAAATCAACATCATCTAGAGGAATGTGGATATCTTGAGTTCTTCTGTTATTTCTCGCAAGTTCAAAAACCAATAAAGATAAGAAGAGCCAAAGGAATAATCCAACTCAAATTCCAAAACTGAAAAGTAAACTGGGTACAGGTAATACACATAGTTAAGAAAAAGCATCACATATGTTCTTTTTGTCGTGTTATGCGATGGAAATATATGATAACAGATTAAAAAGTCATTGGTGCTATACACCTGTGGCATTAGATTTCCACTAAATATAGGTCGTAACAAAAACACAAGAGGCTAAATTAGTCAGAACACCATACATATTTCCCATATTTCTTCTCAAAACCACAATAATTTTCAAAGTGATGGCATACACGGACACACCCACGAGAAAAGGGAAAAAAAGATAGGCTTCCAGAAGGGAACTGAAGATGTGTTGTTAAATTTATCTTAATTTATTCTACTTTTTATCATAACAAGTTTTAACACAAAGAAATAATTCTCTATGATCAGACTAGACGATCAAAATTATCTTTGATATTAAAATACTTCACAAGAATGTCCCAGCAAAGAATACCGGGTCAAGGAACAATACTTAAAACCCTGCCTTTGAGCACTCAAGTAAATATGAAAAACTGCTTTTTCCCTGCGGCGACATCTTAATGAGCACAAAGAAGTCACCCATCTCCGACTCATCTCAAAGAAGACATCAAAGTCAGGTCATTACAAGAAAGACAAGATAGCACGCAGTACCGCCGCTCCTCCCTTTTTGGATAGCAAGCCACTTCAGTGGCGCTGTTGTCAAATTCCTCACCCTCCTCAAAGTTGCTTACAGGTATGACATCTGTACGTGTGACACAGAAGAAGCAGGGGAATAGCTGTTTGATGAAGGATGGAAAATGATGAGCACGGCCAAATTTATGGCCTGCTTCTGGAAATAAAACGGTGTCAAGCTTGCCGCCAGTGCCCCAGGCCAACCATCGGTGGCCATGACAAGGTGTTACTGATGAGCTGAACGAACAAAGTTGACTTTTTTTATTACCAGGTGGTAGAGTTCCCACAACCATGACTAACCTTAGTGAGACCCCTTTCAGGTAATAATTTTTGAAATGATGGGTTTCTCAGCATACTTGGGGAGCCAGTGGGTGGAGAGAGATTTCGTCATTGATTTCAAGATGTGGGTGACGACACCATGAAATTATGGTTTGATACCAGGAAACAGTTGTGTAATACTTCTCCCACTGGTAGTCACTGGTATGGCACGGAAATTATCATAAATCTCCCAACAGCCACAAATTTTCTTTAAAAACAATTTTTATCAAGGGGTATCTTTTATCAGCACAAAATCTTTTAGTGGTCAAATATTGCCAAATTATTTTCAAGATAACAAGGTAAACACTCCCTTTCTCATGTCTTGGTCAACAAAAATATCTCAAAACAACCCCTGTTATCATTACTGAATCAACACAAACATTTGTAAACATAAGCTTGTGAGAAAAATTATAGAAATGCAGGAGAGTAGTACCTCAGCTACAAACATTTATCAAAAATGCCCAAATAAAATAAAACTGACACCTTATTCTATATAACAACTGTCAACACCCCATCCCCCCCCCCCTCCACGAGTCTTGTTAAGAAAAAAAAAGGTTAATGGTATCATTTGCAAATCAGCTCAAACAAATCCCCAAACATCAACTTCTGTGAAAAGAGCAGAGATACACGATAGTGGTACCTTATCTACAAGTCTTCGTATGTATGAGCAAACATAACTGCAGCCTAAGTCTCCTAAATCCCTCAATTAATTTCACCTGCATCGTCTGATACTAAAAGAAAGAAGAAGACCTTTCCACACCTGACAAAACCAATGACTAATCACATCTGGCAAACAATCTGAAGAGGACTTCAAAGTTTTGCATTATCGGAAAATCAATGGGGATAAGAGTGGAAAATTCTCCATAAGACTTTGAAGCTGGGAGTTATCAAAGCATTTTGGCTTTTGTCGAGGTTTTTTTGTTATTATCTTCCTGAGATGTTTTTAATGGGTGCATACTTGAGAAACTACTTCAGTACTGTTCTTGGAGCTATTTCTACACCATTACCTCTGGCAACCCTGAGATTCACTATCTGCAGTGAAACAAAAATGATTCCATCTCTTCTGAAGATGTCAAATTTCTACATGCATTTATGAATCAGTTTAAAGTGAAGTGCCTAGGAGAGAATTAGTGCATCCCTTTTAGGTGTAAATACAGAGTAAGAATCACTGCATGATTTTATTTCATATTTTCAAAACTCAATTTGTCACAATTCTATGGAAAAAAAAACTGTGAAATATTTGCATGCAGTGGGATTCCCAGGTGCCATTCACACATCAAACTTGAACTTTTTGGCAATGCAAACCAGTACAAGCTCTCAGACATGACAGTGAACAGAGCCACTGGGGGAAAAGCCGTGACTGTTAATGAACTTCAAGTACCAGAGTGGGAGATAAGACAAACCAGAGCCTCCCTATGCTTCAACACGTGGAGCTGCCACTTGGACTTCCCCCAACCCGCTAACAAGGCTGCCGAGGCATTAAAAACATGCCATGAATAGTATCATCTCTGCCCTGCCTTTATCTTCACTTTTGCAGTAGACGACGGATCCAAAAATGGGCAATTTAATGCTACTGATATAACTGATACACGTTTCTAAATAAATATCCCATCTGTTTTCCCTGTGTTACAGAAATACAGAGAACTAAAAATTATGAGCAATGGCTTCAAGACTGAGGCAATAGCATTTTTCTTATTCAAACAACCACTGAATGTAGTTGAATAATTTGCATGGCCAAATCTATCCTCCATACCACACACTTGTACTAACTCCTTCAGTTTCTAATAAAATCTCCGAACATGGTGAATCAATCAAAATCAATAGGCATCCAATTTCCAATTAGTCTGACCACCAGACAGGCCAGGGTTATCAATGGCATATCTCCTGAGCTTAACAGTGGCTAATCAGTAGCAGGTTATTAGGAATCATCTTTCACATTAAGCTCCACTACACAGGATTTATCCCCATGGTACTGGAGCTTTTAATTGTTTCCTTTCTGTATAAATATACATTTATCAGTTTGACAGTTGATTGACACTTTATTATTGCATATCATGTTTGCCATTTCCTACATTTCTATAATTTGAAATATATACCATCACAGTCCTTTTCAAAGTCTAATAACCATCATATTGTGACAATTATGGACTTCAATACTATAAAGACCATATATCACAATTAACAATATATTTCATTAACTTCTTTCACTTTGAAAAAATAAACACCTGATAAAATCTCCATCCATTCATTTCATAATATACATACTTTGAAAAACAATCACACACAAAAAAAAGAAAGAAAAAAACTCATTTCCCCCTTATTTTTTTTCCTGGCCAATAGTTTAATTACATCCCATCGTATTCATTCCAGCATTGTTTTCCAGCAAATTATGCCGAGGTCTCCTGGTAGTTCTGGCTTGCCATGTGGCACACCAAGGCAGTGGTCAGACGGAATTAACTGATAGCGTCTTGACATGTCTATTACATGGGATGTCAGGGTCAGAAGGCCACTGATAAACCTGGCAAAATAATTGCTGGGGGAATGATGGCACTGATGGATGTATAATCACATGACATTCCTACATACTGTAAACTTTGTGTTGATGATAAAGGACTCTCTGAGTTGACTTATTATTATATATACTGAAAGGATAATGGATTTTAAAAAAATTCAGCTTTTGTTAGATGTTATGTGTAGAGGGACAGACATTTAGGAAGGGATAATGTGCGTTCTGGAAAAATAAGTAAAATCTAGATATCAAAAATGATACCAATTTTTTAAACAGAGCTTATGACTTTTATTATGATGTACATGTCATTTACTGTGATCCTTATCCAGAGAAGACAGAAAATTACACCAGTAAGAAGATTTCTGAATGAACAGACTGTAAGATAAAAACGAGATACAAGAAAAGATTGCAGAATTGAGTCCTTCATTATTGAGAGATAGGGAGAGCAGAAAAACTAAACATACAGCCCAGCCCAGAAAAGACAGAAAATTACACCACTAAGATTTCTGAATGAACAGACTGTAAGATAAAAAACAAGATACAAGAAAAGATTGCAGAATTAAGTCCTTCAATACTGAGAGATTGGGAGAGCAGAAAAACAAAACATACAGGCCAACATTCACAATTAGATCAATTTTCAAGAGGACCTCTCTCTTGACCTTCCATATAATTACATGGTATATATCATCTTTGTTTCCTACATCAATCCAGATCTTCAACTCCCCATGTATGTGATTGCATGAAGAGATTGACACTGTTGTAGTTCTATATATCTCAACCTATGATCTGGCCATAAGGCTTTAACATGCCCATCAGAGCATCCAACTGGTGGCATGAGGAGGGCCTCAGTGGTCATCAAGCAAACTGCAAACCCAGAGTGACCGACTTAATGGTCCACTTTTTCTGTTTACCTGTTTATTTGGGATGATCATGACAAATGCTCATTGCTCCCCCCCCCCCCCTCTCCTAAACATCCCCTGCATCCCCCAATGTTTAACCCTTTCCTAAATCTCTGGACCTAGCATGATGAATTCCCATATAGTACAACACCTGGAGTTTGATGAGTTTCAATGTTTTGTTCACCATCACCTGCCAGTTTGGGTTTAAATGATGGCCGGCAATGAGATAAAATAGTTGCAGTGTTCCACACCCAATTACTTCTGTGAACTGACACACAAAGTATAGCCTGCCAGCAGATAAGGAATGAAGGACACGGGATAATTGACAACATTTACTCTTGTTTGTTACATGCCACTGTGGAGGCACTGCATTGCACTGTTTTAAGAGAACTTAACAAACTCACAATACCATAGCATTCCTTTTGTGAAAAAAATTGTATCAAGTAAGGTAATGTATCACAGTTACACAGTGCCCCAAGCAATACATTACAGTAATGCTTGTGATATTTTATATGACTTGTGGTTCAGTTATGGAAATTGTAATATTGTTCTGTGGTGTACTGGGCAGATATTGCAATATATGTGGTCACCATATGACAGCCCCTTTTTTACAGCAGGCCTAATTACAGTCAACCAAACAAAGCTGGGGTGACATGGATGACTTGTTTTATTATTTAGAGTCGCCTCATTCACATATTCTGAAAAAGGGTAGAATTAATTTAAGGAAAACGAGCAGACACACACACACACACACAAACACACATACACAAAGAGAGAGAGAGAGAGAGAGAGAGAGAGAGAGAGAGAGAGAGATTTGATTGGTTTGACCTTTGACAGAAAGAAAAGAGTTGAACTTTCTTACTATAAGAAAAAAGTTTCTGAAACTGATTATGATTTATTGTGGTGGGCACATAACATTTGATGAACAAGTCATCATTACTAGTAGTGCCATTTCAAATTGGCACAGTGCATAATCACACAAAACAAAAACTTTATGGTATGGCTCTTGGAGAAAATTTAAAAAGTGATACTGGAATGGCTTATTCTTTTTTGTGATAAAATGCCACTGGTTTCCCTTGGCAATAATCTCCCACACCTTAAAAAATGTGTTGCTTTCAGCCAGACATCTCACACACACCATTAGCGACAGCTCTGCACTTTTTCTTCTTCTTAAGACTCACACTTCTGAGACAACAACACACACAGACTGTATTATTTTTCTCTCCAGATCCTCCAAAAAGCACTTACTTCATCAATCAATCACTTTCCCCAAACTCATCTGTGAAGTAGCATGTTTAATGCTACAATCCAAGATTTAATTAAGACCACATCCATCAAAATGCCATCAATGACATTTGACAGTAACAAGCCGTCCTCACACAGCGACATGTGACGAGAAATTAGATTGTCACTAACGCAGGAAACGGTGACAACAAAGCTTTTTAAAGCAGTTTGTGATTAGCAATTCATCTCTGGGCGCCTACATGAAAGAAGCTTGCCTCTAAAACTGATGGATGGATGGCCTGCAGAGAGAAAACTTAAACCAAATTCTAAGCTTCTTGTTCCTTGCATTTCCAATAGGAACAGAAAATTTATTTCTGGGGTCTTTTGGTATTTTCTCTCTCAATCTAAAAGATATGGAACAGCAAACTAAGCAATTATAAAAGATGGATTGTCTTTTTAATTGGGTGCGCCAACATTGATTTTAATGTACTTATTTTATTGAGGGGACAAATTATATGGCACATGCCACTATATACAAAATTTTACCCATCATTCTAAAAGACTGCATTATTGTTTGAATAAGAAAGAGGACTTCACCTATCATTTTCAAGGGCTGGCAGTTGCAAATCAGGAAATAAATCAACTAATCTACTACAACTACCACAATATTGTATGTTGCTTCTTGTGGGCATCATGTAGAAAGGAGCATTCAGTTGTGATTTTTTTCTTGGGGGCTGTTAAAACATTCTTGGACACCTACCCCTATTTTCACAGGTGAACTGATATAATATGTCTTTATAATCCAATTTTCCATTCTCCTGTATAAGAACAATAAGAGTTGTTTCTGACAAATTTCATCTGTTTGTAACCAAGAGGCAAAAGAAGTGCAGAAATGTTCAGGGGGATTACAAGCTTCATATAACACAACAACAACACATCACATGTAATTTCACAAGTTAATTGAGAACTTATTATGTCTAAAGCCGCTTCTGTTGTGTTAGGAACGGCTTTAATCTGATTGCACTTAGTCGGCACTATGCTGCACAAATAAATAGAATGGGACTCAGAGGAAACTACATCTTCCATGCATAAACAAACGGAGGAAGACGCTCAGAGGGGCTATCTTCTTACGCCAAACCATACCATTCTTAGTGAAGTGCTCTTCCGATCACATTACATGCTATTAAGTTGATAAGGCACTTTATAAAAACACTGAGCCGAGAGAAAAAAATCAAAGCTAAACATAACAGTGAAGCACTCATATCCTTTTAATAATAATTCTTAATAATGTTTTTGTATTGATAGCTGATCTCAATGCCGAGGTTTAATTGCCAAATATCAAGCTATTTTTTCCCAAAATACAAGATCTATTTCATGCCATTCAGCACATGTAAAATCCTATGATAAGCCATTCTTTTTGTTGTTTGGCATGACACATCCTGATAAAAATGTGCTGTTCATCCCTGGCTTACAACTCAGCATATCTGATATCCACACATTCATTCAAGGGACATCACACTAGTAGGTAGCTATGCTTAACCCGCAGCCTACAAAAACCTCAAACATGTTCTGTAAATAACCGCCACATGCAGAATGAATGTATGAATACGGACAAGGAATTATTTTCTAGTTTAAAAGATTTAACATATTAGAAAACATTGACAGAATCAATATCGGCAAAGCTATGTATTTGGTTTTCATTAAATTCTAAAGCAATCAGTTTTTGTTTCAATCTGCAATGGCTGATATGCCAAGTGTACCAGGCAGACATAAGCTTCTGTCATGAAGTAAGATGGGTGTTTCCACAGTAAGGGGTAGCTATCTTTTTCATGTAATCCAGACAGCAAGCATTGTGCCATAGATAAGGCAGACACACCGAAGCCCCGCAAATCCCTTCATTCAATCCCCCAAACTCAGCTGTCAATCTGAATCTATTTGCCAACTGCAACAAATTGGCGAGCCATTGTAGCAAATTACCAATGTGTTTTCAATGCATTTCATTCTAATGTCTTCCACTCCTATCCGATTAAGATCACTGCCTATGCATGCATTAGGTTTAATCCGGGGGTCTGTTTGAGTTCTATTCTATTTCTATTTTTCATATGAAAACACCCATTATTGTCATATTTTTGCTGTGGGGTATAAATCTATGCAGCGTCAATGGGGCGAGGTCGTGGGAAGGGGGTTACCCTGTAATGTGACTAATGACCTCATCTGTTAATGCTTTCCCCTCCAGAACAGTGGGGTTAAGTCCCCCAGCTTTTGTGTATGTCTACTTTTCAATAATAATCAATGTGTGCGCTCGTTAGGACTTAACAAGGGGATTTCAATGCAACTTCAAAGGCTGAAAGTGGGGCAGAATTCAGTGCATTTTTCCTTTCTTGAAGCTTAATATCTGATTCATTAATGTGAGAAGGCCACCTACATCAAAATTTTAATTATTATCTTAATAATTTTCATATTTCTCTGTGTAATAAAGGGGTGATAATTCTTTAAGTTTTCATTTTGATTTTTTTTTAATAAAAAAATAATTGTATAAGACGCTTTGAGAAGTTTGATTCTGTTTTCTGTTTTAAAATGCAAGAGTTTTTATCACTTTCTGCACTTTATTTTCATATGAATATTTTCTCAAATCTAGCATGAAAAATAGATCATTAACTTGAGCTGAAAAAAATTCACTGTAACAGAAATTTTCCAGGTCTAACCTCAGGCAAAAGATATACATATTACACCATGCTGAATTAGGAACAGTTTAATGATCATCACATATCATCATGTACTATAACCAGTATATATCTGTCAAAGCTAATGTGACATGGGTAACATCTCTCTGTGCAGCAGTGCAAAATGAACATTACAGGTTCACAAGAATAAAATAAAACAGGTCCTACTACATAATTTTTTTTTCTGAAAAATCAACAGATGACTGAAGTTAGCAGCCTAGCAAAGGCCTGCTAAAGAACAGGAGGACTAATGCTTGGCTGCAAACTTTTCCACATATTACTCTAATATCCTTGACCGATAGCAAAATATATAATATGCTGCAGACCGTGTTCTGTTTTTGTCTATGAAAGTAATCTTTTTATTCACTTATAATTTCTGATTTCTTTTATTTAATGATGGTAAAACAATATTAATAGAAAATATTAATAAATACAGCATATTTATAGTAGGGCAAGTTTCTTTATATTATGTGGACACCCTTCAAACCTAAATGACATAAAAATAGGAGGGATAATCAGCAGAGGTCATACTATTATACATATTTTACACATTTCAGATATTTTTTACATAACTACATTATTCTGATAAATTTACAAACTGAGATCTACATGCATATTCTGTTTACCTAAAATATTGAAATGAATGAACTATAAAGATTTGATTAAAAGACTGCAAAATCTAGTCATTTCCATCCAATCCTCAAACCAAACAAGATTTTTCTGATTCAAAGTTATTTCATTGTGCAAGTTTCAGCTCAATCAATTTTTAAAAACTTTTTACTCCGACGAGAAATTAAATATGGCAGCCATTTCAAACTTGCAACCAAGGACAAGTTAAGTTTGAGGACAAGAGCAATAGGAAGATTGCTTTTGTTTCATTACCCCAGTCATAAGCCACTGCTGCGCACTGCGGCAGCTTTCACAGATTTCCGCAGTTAAAACTGGATTATGTGGAGCAAAGGACGTGGGCTGTGGTCGATGCCGACAGTGACAGGCCATGTAATATGTTACTTTGGAAATTACACTTGAAAATCTGAGTGTGTTTCTTGCACCTTTCCTTGTGCTGCAGGAAGCTGCTGTAAGTGGGCACATGTGATAGCAGATTATTACAAGATGATACCGTGCTGGTGGCAGCCAATCGCAGCAGACGTTTGCTGCTCTGACAGCTCTTTTGACATCACCTCGGCCTCCCAACTACTGTAACATTCTCGTAAAAGCAACCACATTAAATGTACACAAACTTACGCAGGAAAGAATAAATCATGCAATTCACTTTTTGAATTGCATTCAGGAAACCTTGGTAACCTGCCTTAACTTAATATTATTTTGCACTATTTTTTTGCTTCACGTAGAAGCTCCTCTACCGGTGCAGACTTGTGCCCCATTTTAAACATTTTACATGATAAAGAAATCATCACAGATATATCACACTGCTTTCTGATAATGCAGATTTTTTCAGGATCATATCAAGTTTGGCATCTAGCAAACATACATATTACACTGCCACTCTACTGATTTCCATCAAAGCATGCCCTTCCTAAATATATAGGAAACTTATGCAGAGGCAGATAATAAGTGATTGACAGCATGCCAACAGAATCTGGCCTTACTTCATGGAGCAATGGTACTATTTCCTGATAGATGGATGTTAATCATGTAAACTGGCATTTCCTTATAGGTACAACAAGTGGTGAACGATTGGGGTCAGAAAAATTAGTTCATGGTATACTTAGGATAATACAATTATGATCTATCCCATTTCTAACAATTTGTTTTCTTCTGGATCAGTGGTGAGGATCTTTTTGTATAAAGGAGACTCTGGAAAACCTGTAACCTTATAACTCCAATTGTCATTTACCTTGAAGAAATCTTATGGAACAATTTTTTCTATGATGTTAGATGAAACTTTCTGAACATAACCTGACTCAAGTCTTCTTGTAACTCAATTTTTCTGGTTTAACAAATTTTCTAGTCCTACAGCATCCTAGTTATATAAAAACTACTGTATATATCAGGGAAGGTATACTACCACTTTTCAAACAACATTTATCAGTACACATATACATTAAGTATTTCTATAGAAACAGAAACTTTTCAGTGTAACATCTTTAATAACCAAAGTGATTTTGAACACAGAGGTTGTCTGCTGATTTTGTCTCAGTGATTTTAAGTTTGATGAAAAAAACATTTCAGTAAATTATTTTTTGCACTTATTTTAAATTCAACACACTTACCTGTAAAGATACAAGTAGATGGAAGACACTATACTGAACAGGATCACCTGTGAAAGGAGACAAAAATAAATAAAATATAATTCAACACATTTTTCCAATTTCATCTGAAAAGGTGGGGGGAATAGGGTTTCTTTTCAGTTTATTTTTATCAATGTTCATAATTAAACACTGATGTAAGTGGTTAGATCACAGTCCTGTGGCTTAATATACCTGGTAAAAACACATCATCAATTTGTCACCATCTCTTGTGTATAATTCACTTATTAAATAATTCATAAAAACAAAGAAGCGTGCATGCAGTCACTGTGACAAAATATCACCTAAGTGAGAGCTATGTTACTTTGTCTCGTCTGATTTTTGAGCCACAAAAAGTATATCTGATCCGTCTCCCAGGTGCACACCTGTCAATTTTCATGGTAAAAGGTAAAAAAAAAAGCTCACAAAAGCTCATCATTTCATAGAAAATACAGCACTTTGGTCTATCACCACTCCATCACTTTTTGTGTCAAAGCATGTCATATCCATCACAACAACATGAAAGTTGAGCCGAGGTTTCGAGACAACCAGACCTGTCTACACACGGCCTAGCTGCAGTTCTACATCACGTTTGTTGTTACCCTGCCCGTGTTATTTTCAACACCTCTGAACCCAATCCCACTGTTTATTTATACAAGATACTCTCTGGGGTTTTTCAGAGGCTTTTAAAAGGTATACATATACACTAATGCACTGAGGACTGGTTGTAGTGCTAATGCAGGTAGAAGTTGCTGAAACTGATAATGCCATTCCAGTAAAAAAAAAATGGGCCTGGATTCTTGCTGCTGTAAAGCAAGACTATCTTATCTTAAATCAGAAAATGAACTCGATTATTTCAAAATAATAGCATATTGGGAAAATGAATTTTCTTTGTACTCACCTGTCCATTTTTGATCTGTCTAACATAGCCCCTTGCTTCTGCCATTCTGTATAAGGTCTCTATTGCCTAAAGCATAGAATTTTCATTTCATTTTATATATATATTGTATATATATATATATATATATATATATATATATTGTATATCATTATGGGTAACCTTATTGTAAACTGTGAAGAAGACTGATGAAGATAACCTTATCAATACGGAAAGAATTTATGAACAACAGAAAATAAAATGTCAGCTGTTCTCACCAGTATAGTTTGGGAAAAGGACAACATTAGTTAAGAGCTATGAAAGACTTACCAAATTTGAGACATATAGGGCCAGCATTCCTCTCCTGTCAAAATAAGCACAAAACTTCTTAAAAGACAAAACTCTCAAGCTTCATTTTAAATTTTTACTTATATATATAATCAAAATTGAATAAACTGTCCAGAAAATTCCTATCAATTTTTTGATTAATTAGTAATCAAAATAATAAGGCTTTATTCATAGAATTCATGATTGAAAAATAGCCATAAATTTATAACAGTCTCAAAGCAAGTCCCCGCAAAATCATATGTACAAGACAACAAAAAGCAATACAATCTTCATAAGCAGAACATGCATAAGCTGTCATCAGACAATTACACTTTCTTTGACATTTCAAAATACATTTCGACATATCAAAATACTAGTATTTTTTTCAATTCCAATATTAATCCTGACAAATTGACAAAAATTAAGTTGACTGCCAATGCTAATCAATAAATTGGCTAATATTCAGCAAGCCAGAGAAAAAAAACTTGCTTTTGAGACATTTGATTTCTTTAAAAAGTAACATAACCATTATGCAGCTTTACAAAATGCAAACCATATCCACTCAAAGTGATACCCTGACCACATTAACTTTTAAGTGATACAAGGTTACCAAGATTGGTACAGTTAGTTAATGTTAATACAAAACCACACAAAATCATATACAATATCATAAGTACTACCACTTGGCTTAACAATTAACACTTTAATCAGTACTTGTTAAACTACAGCTTCACCTCTATTTCATATTAAGATAAAGCATCATAATCAATAAACATGTACAGTGTTTTTTATGCCATTCCCAATCAATCCAATTATCTCTCATGCAGAGTGTAAGTTACCATCACGTCAAAGAAATGGTTACATTCTTTGCCCTCTAATGCCTACCTGCTTTTCCTCTCGAGATTGATGGCGACAATGCAGGCACAAAGTGCAGGTAGAGAACTACTTATGATATAGAAACGGCCCAGAGCCTTCCTGTTAAATCAAAAGAATATAAGGGGATTTGAGACTGAGAGAAGAAATCACAACTACTAATCCATACGTGGGTGTCTCAAAAGAGAGAGCTTGAAGCAGGTCTTCTCTTGGATCTATGCCTTGTTCTGCTGCAAATGGAGCGAGCACATCAAATATCACTAAAGAATCACATAAAAAAAATAGATATCAAAACAGACTTGTGATGGAGATATTGTGTACGAAAACCTTCAACAGATGAATCCTTTTAAGTTTCCGTTCTAAAAGAATCTAAAAAAAAAAATGTCATGGTCTTTTTGTCAATCTGTTTGCTTAGATCAGCATTTCAAAAGGTTAACAAGCTGGGAAGAAAGGTTCTAAAGGGGCAGACAGGGCCAGGGGACTGTAAGCACCTTCATACACATCACCTTCATCACTACTGTCCTACATGATACAACGTAACACCTTACCTGTCCTTTCTCTCCACCAGCAATGCTAATGCTGGCGCAGGCATTGCACAGGGAAAAACATTGAAGAAAAAGTAAAACCCTACAATTCTCCTGCAAGAAACATGCCATGGTGTTATTTGGTGCAAAGTGTTATTTGGGTGGAATAAGAAAAAATTCTTTGAATGTTTTTTTTTTTTTTTTTATAATTATTGTCATTACATCATTCAGCCTGTTAAACAGAGTCAAGAAAAGGTGCATTTTATTAGCATTTATCCAAACTTGGTGACAATTATTATATCAAACTTTATCAATTTAATGTCAAGAGTTTTCTTCACTATGAAAAATATTGATGGAAATATAATAGGATAACTGCATCATTTTTCATACTATAAATGCCATTTGCCATTAGCAAATTAATACATGGAGATATATCATACTTAGAGACATTATTCAATAAATTTATTCCCAAGAGACTTACTTCAAATTTGCTAGGGGAATGAACTTCAACAATGCCCTTCCCCTTGCAACTTTTTTTTAATTCTTTTTTTTTCTAAATAAAAATGAGATGTCATGAAAATAATCCACTTTAGAGAATGACATAAATAGGCATGCTTCTGATGAAACTATGATGCGATTTATGAATACATATGCAAAAAGGAAAACCTTACACTAAAAGATTAGTAACTGATAAGAAATAATTGTGTAACACAAAAAGCCATTAAACACAAAAATACATTAAAGAACACAATGTACCAGAATTTTTTCATCACGTGTTCATAATTGTATATATCAAAATTGAGTAATCTTTCAAAGTTTCTACCTGAAAAAATCTTTAAAACAACTTCAAATCCCAATTATTCTATATTTAATAGTTAAAACCTTTCAAATCCCAATTATTCTATATTTAATAGTTAAAACCTATCTTAATATCCTGTTTTTGTAATCAGTTATATCTTATTATTGTGAAAAACTGAAACTTAAAGGGTTGACAACTCTTCATTTTGGTGGAAAAATTGCCATAAAATTGCCATAAAATGGAATTTCCTGGAGTAAACGACAATTTTCCAATGGTTAATGAATCTGTTCCCACATTCAAGGTTAGTCGCTTAATTTTATAAATAAAAATGTGTGGTTTTTGAGAACATAAGATGATAGCCATATATGAAGGTCCACGTCATCTGATGGCAAGCACAGATTTCAGAATAATTGTGACAACTGCCGTTTTAGTGGTAAAATGGAATTTATTATATATTATATGTGTTGTTTACAATGTATATATTGTGGAATTTTGAATCTCATATAAAGAGTCGTTTTCCCTTTACACAGTAAAAGGTCAGAAAAGACTTAGCATTCAAGTTAGTACAGGAAATGGTGCTGAAGAAATGTTAATCTAATAATGAATAGGCAACAGCAGATAAATACATTTCATGATATATATACATGAAACAACTGTTTTCAAACCAACCACTGAATCTTTAAAAACTCACCTCCATAGACAAAAACCACCCATGAAAAGCACAGCATTAGTTCCTAAGAAGAGCGTAGATTGTAAGATTTCAGGAAGCAGTTTCTTTAAGAAATATTCTTTGTTCTTTCTTCTGAGAATTGCTGCCACCTAAAAAGTTAATAAAAAATAAATAAATAAAAATTCCCTCTAAATTTCTTAAAACACACCCTGCAGTCATATCATATTACGGACATGTCATACACATATTGACTATAAATCAGCAGAATTTGTCACAAGACACACAGCACATGACAGTAAGTCAGAGAGGTGCACTGGACCACAAATAACACAAATACTGCAAGACCATTCCAAGTTAACAGGTAATATAACTTCTTCAACAAGCAACATATTTAAGTATGTGGCTGAGAAGCTGTTACAACTTACATAACTTTCCTGAAGAATGTATTTATTGTTTAGGAATATATTTTCAGGATATTATTACTTCCGCCAAGGAGGTTATGTTTTCACCCATCTGTCTGTCAGTTTGTTTGTCATCAACATAACTCAAAAAGTTATGGACCGATTTTGATGAAATTTTCAGGATAGGTGGGAAATGGGTTAACTTAGAAGTGATTAGTTTTTGGTGGACCGGATCAATAATCAATCAATAATAAATAATAATAAAAAATTGCTGCCTTGGCGGAGGTCTGCGCTCTCGGAGTGCTTTTCTAGTTAGTTTATAATATTCTAGAAGTTGACGTGTTCAGGAAAACCAGTATATTGATAAATTGAATCATTAAGTTGGAAACTGCATTTTCAAATGACGTTGTCCATTAATTCAGGTGATTGTCAATATATTGTTGGCAGGTTTTTATCATAAATCAATCATATTTGCTTGCCTTGATGATTTATTGATCAGACATACAGGTTGCTGAATTTTGCAAGATTGCATACATAATATGCAGTGCCATTTTTCTCAGCACTGCCCTTATAACATGACACACGCACATGCATTGTCTTTCAATGTTATTCTTAATAATAGCAGTACATTCCCAATACCGTAAAGAAAGCACCGACATCTTACAGAAACATCACACATGTGATCAGCTATATAGTCTTTAAAAAACTGCACATATACAGTATTTATGTTTTATTTCAGGTTGAGTGTCAGTTGTGTAGTGAAGCAAAACCTCTTCTGGTGGTCAAACAGCCTTCTTTATCTGTAAGACTGAATGGTTGCCAATGAGCAAGTAAGCTGATCACAAACAAACCATACAGAAGATGACAGGACTGTCACAAAAAAACAACAAGTGATAAGAAACACAACCTTCATAGTCCTAACTTAACAACACCGCCTGTGAACAATGGTGTGACAGTTTTTTACACATGAAAATTTTCTAAATAACATTGGAGGACAACAGGTAAATATTTCTGGGAGGTACATAATCCTTGGAAGAAGAAGAAGAATGAAATATGGAGATGGGTAAAAATAGCAAAGAAGAAGCACTGGAACACATCACTCTTATCAAAGAATCCAATAAGATTCACAGCTATAAGAAGCCATGGTACAACAGCCTGGCCTCAGCCTTCTGTATGGCTATAGGGTTCATACTACTGGGGATGAGTGCCACAGCAATTGTATGGGGACTGTACGGCTCTAGCACAGAATGGACAGCAATTGGTGCTGTGGCGTTTCTTGTGATTGGATTCATCTATGTGATACTGGCTAGAAGAGCTGATGGACCATTTGCATTTTGTACTTTATGATCATTAGATTGAATGGAATGCAAGGCATGGTTGTGGCACCATAATCACAGACTTTGCACAATGTTGAGTTGCTTAGAAAATTGACAAACACTACCCTCTAACTGCAAAAGCATCATTTGCAAAGCATCACTATAACAAATGAAAGTTATTTTAGTTGTGTAGACTTTTATTACAAGTAGCATGAATAAATATCTGTTGTGAAATGTTCTGGCAACTAAACAATATATGGACTGATAGCATTTGCCTCTCTGAATTAATATATTCTCACTATGTGACTGATAATAAATACTTTTTGCCTTAAATCACAGACAACTCAAGACAGACTATTTGTCTAGATATAATCTTCAGTTTATATTCCAATGCAGAAACAAGTAAGGACAAAAACCGCTTGTTTGTCACTTAAGTACAAAACAAAATATTGTCAAACATATAACACTTATCCCTTGAAGACAGACATTATCTCAGTCCAACCCAGCAAGCATTGAACACCTTGATCATCACACATGTATCATGACATGATACAGTACACCTATACTTTACAATGTGACAAACTAGCAAGTTCTCAAATAAAATCCTTAAGTTGGTAAATTTTACCATTTTCACATAAATGAAATTGTCTGAAAGGTTACTTTTCATGGTTTATGCATGGACACACTGAAAAAAACAATTATGCTTTAACAGGGGAAAAAGTCATTTTACTGACAAAAAAAAAACATTTTTGATGCTTCATAACTACAAAATTTGTTTCACTTTTGATTTTCTATGTATGTTCCTTGGTTTTCTTACACCTGACCAACACTTGAGAGTGTTTCTTGTTCCAAAGTGTCATCAGAGGAAGTTTTTCAAATGTCACAAACCCACATCACACAGTGACACACCCTCTGAATGATGTTGATTGAACTTTGAGACAGCTCTTAATTGACAAACGGAGAGTGTCATATTTTTTCGATGAAATATATGACTAAGAAACAGGTGACCAACAATCTATGGAGTTGGAGCTCAGCCTCTAATATTCTATTAGGAGTAAAAGTGCAAGTAGGTTATTTCACCGGCCCAGACCACAGAATCTAGCGACACTGAATCCGAGAGTGCATTCTGTTTTTCTGCCCACATAAAACTTACCAGATAAAGTGGTCCATAAATTTTAAATGAATATAAAAAACCACGAGTGCACACATCTTTAAACGCTTGAGTACAATAAGGCGTCCAAGTATGACCTAGTTCATAACATGAACAGTTCAAAGTTTTGCTCCAGGTGGCCATCTTGGAATAACTGACCTCTTGCGCATGCGTGGATATTGTGTTAACGTCCGGTCTTCTGAACCGAGCTTTGCAATTTCGAAAGAAAGTTGCTGCTCAGTAATTCCTCAAAAAAGTGAATATTCAAGTCATGTTAGTAACGCATATATTTTGTGAAGTTTTAACGTTACTATTTTTATTAATTTTATAACCGTTGATTTCTTTCCATTAATATAAAACGAAATATATGGGCGAAAATAATGGGCTTATCCAGCCTACACAAACTGAAAAGGGTAGACGTGATTTTTTTTGTGGGATGACCCTACCAAGACAAAAATATATATACCTGTATGTATTGCCGGAAAAGGTGCTTTTTAGGTTGTTTTAGGGAAGTCGTTTATTTTCATTTCCTTTAATAAATTTTGTAATTATTTAGTAGGCTAATGCCGAAAATGGTCCCAAACTCAAGAGATAAGGCCGAGGCTCCGACAATACGAATAATGCAGTGTTAGGAAAAAAATCATAATTTCTATGGGCTTTAGGTTAAACAAATGACAATACTTAATTATCATTCCAATACATGAGCCTAGGCAACACATAGTCTACATGTAGGCCCCTAATAGCCAACTTAGCACTGTGCGTTTCTTGTGAGTCTTCGCCTCAGCTGCCTTAAAAAAAAGATCAATAGATATTAACTAGTCTACCTTTATAAGAAAAAAAACTTAATGATATACAATAACTATTACCGATCTATTGCGTAATAAGTGGATCCGATTAAGATCATCTCCGTCGAGACTGCCAATGTGTAAACAGTGTGGACACAGGCAGGTATTGAAACCCGAAACCCGGACAGTGCTCTTCAGTGCACTTAGCAAACAATTAAATTCATGGGATAGGAAACCTGAAACCATTGTACAACTTATGTCTTTCACCCAAATCCATAATCAAAGTGCTACCTTAAGGATGGAACTTTGTACTTGGTGGAGACACGAGTGCTTGCTTTTAAGATTTGAATTTCACAGTCTAATGGTGCGAAGTCCGCCTGGAGAAATGAAGCGTTGGTCACTTTTGCTGTTGGTTGCATTCCGTAGGCTACTTATAAGTTACGCGGGGGCAAGAAATTTTTTTTAAAAAATGAGAAAAAAAAATTAAATGTATGGATTACACATTATAGATACATCTGTCTTTATGCATTTAGCGAACATTATGGGCCTTTTAGGCCTACTTGTAGGCTATAACATCTCAGTTTAAAGACCAAGACTCTGAATAAAGTCCGGTATAATTCATAAAAAAGTAGAAATAAAACAGCTCTATTTATTAATTGAAGAAAGTCATTATTTAGCCCAATCTTCAAAGTTTACTAAAGGATAATAGACCTACAGTGAAAAGTAGAAAAAAAGTGGGCAACACCGATTTCTGTATTTAGATAACGCTAATTAGAACGTAAATAGTCGCTACCAACCCACAATAAATACATTAGCATGAAGTAAACACTTGCCAAGTCCAGTCATACCGGTAGTCTATACAATTTGGTAGTGTCACTCTGCTAACAAGCTATCGAATTCGGTCAAACGACCAACAAAAACGTTGCACGGCTTTCATAAAACATCCATTTACAAATGTCGTTTTTTCTCCCATCCCACGATATCGTAACGGTATTAACGAAAATTCTTTTCTTTTCTTTTCTTTTCTTTCTTTCTTTCTTTCTTTTTTCAATGGGATTCCTTTCATTGGTTCAGGTAAACTACTGCGCGCTGTAAGCACCCCCTTCCAATCTTCCACGACCTTTGTTTTGAAAGGAAAATGACCGAGCAAACAGATTGGCGGGGAAGTGATTAAAACTTTTGTTTGGCAACCCGATCGAGTACCAGTGACGAAAAGCCTAAGTAGTTTGCTTAGCTTTCTGTGTGCAAATGCAGCGCTAAATGAGGAGTGAGGGTGAACAAACATTGGACCATACTTTTCCACTCGGAGGAGAAATTGCTTATCAAGTATGAAAGAGCTTTTAGTATTCCCCCCTTCAACAACGGCGGGGGTTTTTCAGGTGCCGTTTCTCCCCATAGAGCCAATTAATACTACAACACAAGTCGAGCATGGTCTGAAGGAAAAACACAAAACGTTATTTTCCACTGTACTCTCCGCATTATGTCTAGTTTACAAATTACCCCTCTTCTAAGCACATTTACCCCATACCTATAGCTTCTCTTATTAACAATAATCACCCCAGTAATTGATAATTAGCGCCCATTTTGCGGTCTCAATTGCTGCCACCATGTGTAATTATGATTGTGTTTTTACATGTATACGGGTTCGGTAGATTTTAACCTGATTTGGTCTGGGATACAAATCGTTGAATATTTCAAAACACCATTAACTGACGTTTAACGCTCTATTGTCCAGACAGTCTATTTGTAACCTTATCCCATTCATACTGTTAGGGTTTTTATTTCAAAGACGTTACTGATAAATGCACCGCTTCAATTGTTCTAACGATCGAAAGCAAATTAAATTCTGAAAAAATTCCTTAAAGTTATAGGTACCAGTAACTTCCCTAAGCATGCTCCCACGACTGGTGAATATTAGTTATTTCGTCCTTTGCTGTCATCTCCTCCTACCAGTTAAAAACTATATTCACATTATTCGGTCTCTCGGGAAGTGTTGCACGTTACAAGGCGTAAAATGAGAAAATCGTGCCTCAACAATCAGCAGAATGTGCCAGAGACTGTGTATGTCATCAAATGAGAATGTTTGGTAACAGTATACATTGACAAGCTGGTAAAGTTTGGAGTTAATGGTGTTAAAATGCTTCGCGTTAAAAGACGTCTTATACAACTAAGGAAAAATATATATATAAAAAAGTTAAAGTGGAGAATGAAATGAAAGGATAGATTAAACATTTCAATCCCCTCTATTTATATTGAAAGAAAAGTCATGGCGTGGCAAAAAAAAGAAAAAAAAAGAAAAAATACACAAATAACTTTGAAACTCCTATTAATTTTTTTTAATTATGCTGTGTTACAAACGTGCTGGGAGAAGATGAGTTTAAAAAAATCAATGAATGTCACAAAATATAATATTTGAATATTGTCTTTAATCCATGACAGCAGCAGCGCCCGCTGACATCGCACCATCTGTCTGTCTACTGTCAAGACGAGCCCACTAGCGAGAGCAGTATGTGCAGGCAAGCAAATGAAAACCCCTGCTGTGTTCAGTTGACCAATTAATTCGTCCCGAGGGATCAATTTGTGATCAGCTGCTTGTGTAAACACGAGAGTGCCTCGGCAATATACCACTGTCTGGGCGGACGCTAAACAGGCCTGCGTATTTCAGAAGATAGAGCCATTATCAATTCCATTAGCCAGGGAGAAAGTAAACTTACGTCACTAGACTGAAATTAGTTATCATTTCGGTCCGTAATCTATTGGAAGGGCGTTTTTATCATAAATACCATCTTGCAAGATAATGGTTTTGGCAGTATTTAACGAAACTGTGTCTGAGATGTTTTAATATCCCATCCACCCCACCCCGACTAAAAATTAGCGTCTACTTATATTTTACGACACTTAAAATGCTCATTGAGACGGAATGTACTTGTTCTGGGAAGGGAAATATCGACGTCCAGCGTGTATATCCCATCCCCTCGCCTTCATACCTTTCAGTATCTATGTAACAGGTAATGCCGCGTTCCCCTGATAGTTGGAGTGATTTATTGATCACATTTTTACAACTTGTTTTGTGTAAGAAGTGAGACGCATTGTATTATCCTTACAAATTAATCTTTAGAAAATTAGTCATTTTTTATAGCACTGCACTGTATCCAAGTTGCACCTCCACGCGGCGAGATGGGTTCACAATAGAAGACCGGTATCCATATGAAAAGAAAAAACCGGCGTTTAAGAACTGCTTTGTTGTCATGTCAGGCGCTCTGTGATTTAACATCTTATTTACTACGAGTTTGAAGTACTTTTTATTCTAGCTTTGAAAATGTCACTGATAAGGAGCCGTGAAAGCCGATTTGTTAACTGGTATGTTAGATGTTTAAATCTCATTTGAGCTTATTGGATTCGAACAGAATTCGCTTTTTCAAAGCAATCCTTAACTTGGTAGTTTTGTTGTTCGAGCGACTGCTTAATTCTTATATATATCAATTTGTAATCATTTTCGGCGAACTTTTCAGTCATAATCACCAGGAAGGGCTCAGCTCTGGCCGATTTTAATAAGAGAGGAAAAGGAAACCTTTCCTTGTTCATATACTCGTTTAAAGCACGACAGCTTGCCATCTTATCTGGACAAAAATAGAAGAAATCAGGTAGCTAGATGTGCCGAATGACCTGCGCTATGTAAAGTTAATTTACATTAATACCCTTCTAAAATTTGACAGCTCGTGCAGCTTAAGATCTTACTCAATTTTGGCCTCAAGCAGAAGATATGGTTAGTTTCCTATCAATGGCCGCGTTGTGCAAGAGTGCACATCTCCAAACCCAACTCGTTTCTACCGCTTCGAGCTACAATATTGCAACAACAAAGGAGCTCATAATCACCTCTCTATTCTAAATTCTTTTCTTCGTCTCTAATTTAAAGATGGCTCTGTGGATGCCAACTCTCATTCAGCGTGTCGTCTGCGTAATTTGTCAATATTTGACAACACCTGACCTTGTGGCGGGAATGTGCCATGCATGCAGACAGCATCTGAACTTTCGTTGTGAGAAAAACGAGAAGAACAGATGCAGTGCACACTATATGACAGATTGCGTACAATTCAAACATGACAAATTGTTGGGATATATCCATGTACTCATAGATCTATGAATCTGCGATTGCCGATTCTAAAAGAAAAGTTTTTTCAACGTGCCTTTATCATGCGAGTTTTAAATTTCATTGTTGCTCTTTTCATTTTTTTAATCAATGTCGTTAAAACAGTGGTGACAATTCAATAAAGATTTCTGTATGATGGTTACGAGAAACCTCTGTGTTGTCTGTTGTGGGAACACACGTGATATACAGCCTTAAAAAAAGAAATCTGCCAGGCCAGGTGTTTCTTTACTCTATTCTGGCGTTCGTCTATAAATTTTTCTTGGCAGTTCGGTTAATGATAATTCCACGTCAGTTTCAGTCAGCATTATAATGCCAGACCTAATGTACCATTTTTCAACCCGGAATAACATGAATCATAACACCAATAATGTTATGAATGAAAACAATAGACCTGCCAATAACTGTCATCACCACACGCTCATAAAAACAAACCGCTAGGTCGCAGATCGATAAGAAGAAAGCTTAATAGTTTTTATGCCAGGACTCTGACTTACGAGAAAGTTCTTCACAGTGGTAGCTATGCCGCACGTGGGAGCGAAATCATTTCACTGTTCAAAGCGAGTCGAGATTCATTTGCACCTGTCATATATTTTATTGTCTTCTTAAAATATCTTGAATATAGAAAATAACGAAAGCGTTGAAATAATAAAGCATCAAACACAAGTTTTGGGCGAAATTTCACTCTGTTCTTCTTGGGTGGGCAAAAATAAATGCTGCTCTGTAACCTTGCGATCCCTGACCAAGATATTATTTCAGTGCACGTCTAGAGAGAAAGTCTAACGTATGATTATCAGCGACGGCATACCTGTGTGGGATGTTCTTATTCTCGTTAGTATGCAAGTATATCGTGACACCGTTGATTTGCGACAAGCGAATTGTTATGGCCGTATATCTACATATGTAACAAACAGATTCCTCATTTTTTTCTTTTTCGCGTAGTTCCTAGGGTCAAGAACATGTCGAACGCACCGAGAAACCGCGAAAATGCAATTAGTAAAACTATCACACGCAATGGCACGCGATTTGTAAATGGTAAAACACTGCAAAGGGGGGGGGGGTGAAGCATCTTCCCCAAAATTGAATTTTTCCATTGGGTTACTGTGGCTTTGCTTATAAAAGTCAAGCAAAATTTTGTACCTTGTTGGACAAAAAATTCTGCCGACAAAACTCAATTATCGTCGGACATACTTCAAAGGCCCGTGTGGCTATCAGAAAATGAATAAGGTCACATTGTAACAAATTTAACAGGGTCTTGGGTTCTGAAGTATTTGTGGGCCACGGGACGGTCTCGCGTTACTATCCTAACGTTCACAAATGATAACACCCAGTGTTAATCAAGACCCCAAGTTTGACACTATTTCATGTGATAGATTGTTCGCCTGCCATGCACATGGTGTCTTTATCTAGATGCACCTTGATCTTAATGCGTGTAAGGGATCTCCGGTACCCCTTACAACTTACGTACGGTGACAGCCGAACGCCACTGAACGATTATTAATGATATTTGCATGTGAGCATCTCTGAAGAGACAGAGACACGGACCGGGAATCTAATGATGGATCGCACTAACTAGGACACGGACAGGGACACTGGCAAAGTCAAACACAGTGCACTGTGTGTCTGTGCCTAGTCATTAATCGACACAAGGCGCTGTAAAATTTAATTTAGATAACAAATGACATTGTATCAACAAACAATGGGAATTTATGACGCTCAAAAATCGTACAAGGCTTATCAATCAAGGAACGAGATCTATTAAATCTTGTTTTCCACTGCTTGCGTAGCCTAGTTTCTATTGACGACGGGAGAAATTGGATTGAACCTGTATTAGGAGGGGTAAAACAACCAAAGATTGTTTAAACAACTTGTAGGCCTTTCTAACGCCTGTATCTTTTTCAGGCATTAGTAACACGTCTCCCAGTCCCCGAGACTTCCCGGGCTTAATGAAAAGCACACCTATACAGAGATATTTCGCATCAATTTACAGGTGTAATTTCACAACATAGTTCTTGTCGTAAACACATAAGGAAGCAAGGCTTACTTTTTCTTCCATCTATGTCAGGTAACAATAGGTAATTCTCAGGACCTTGTCAAATAGTATGTGCACACCTGATGTGGATCAAAAGGCTTTTACTATACAATAACAACACGTGTGCTTAGCAGCCGCCCTAGAGAACGTAATTGCTGTAAGATGAAAGGAAAATACAACCCAGCAATTATACCTGTTTACATATTAACCCTCACTAAAGAAATACTCCGTATTGTACGCGTCCACTTAAAAGGTCCTTAGAAAGAAAAGCTGCTTTCACCAACTTTGCCCTCGAAAAGAGTTTGGAATAACTAATTATTATACGCTATATCAGCACACACAGACGCAAGTTTTCTCATGGCTGAAACAACATTTTTGTTTTGACAAGAAAAACGTAGAGGCTAAGGGAGATAAACACGAATTTCCCGTTATAATTTTCTCAGACTGGGCTCTTGAATAGCACCGGTTATTTGGCGAGAGAGTGTGTATATTTTCCCATCCATTTGCTGCATAATTGTAGAACCCCTACGTCAAATAACTTCCCTCTATTACTGGCCGGTCTAATTCAACAGCTCCCAACCTTACTCCTGTAGGCCATGGTCATTATTGAATATCAAAGAGGTACTTTGCGCACACCGTTGTTTATTTAGCTAAGACGAACATTCATCGTGAATATCGACTAACTTAGCGATGTGTATTTAGTGGGTGCACCGATGAAAAATTCAATAGCTAAGAGAAATGTCCACATTGTTAGATGTATTGATTAAAAACATCACCTAGCAAAGGTAGAACAAAAAGAAAATGAGACCCCAAAGTGACTGGAATTCTTGTTCAATATGATTTTATTTTTTAAATGCGTTTTTAACTTAGGACGAAAAAATCTAAGCCAATTATTCCACTACTCAAGTTTTAAACTTGGACGAGTGTTTATCTTTCCCATTTGCGGGCACGCTTACACCTTCATACAGCGTTCTCTTTACATTGTACTAGGAAGGTGAGATAGTATTCACGGGTACGAGGTTTTAATGGTCGGATTTGTTGATAAAACTGTCTAAACTGCTCGTCGATGAGGAATTTCTAGATCAATTAAGGCTACATCGTGGCATTAAATACCAATATTCCACCTTTCGGTGCGAACTAAGGAATAAGCGTTCCCGCATACTTTCGGTCACCTCTGCGTTTATATGAGCAATGATTCGTATAGCTTTCACAGCTTTCTCTTTCTCTTAAGGTGAACGCATAAATCGTAGCCGTCACAAATGGTAATAAATTGCATCTTGATATGTTATTAAACGATCGTTTCATTTCCATTTTTACCACGTTTATGTTTGTCTAGCCGCAATGGCCCTGTAGTCCGATATGAATTCGTATTTGCTGGCTGATACTGAACGTCGGGCATTCCTAGAGATTTTCTCGGAGACCGCCTGCCCGTAAGTCTGCTTATGAATTTCCTCCATGACGTTAATGTTTTTGAGGACCAAATCCACATCCCGCTTGTAATTCCCACGACAAGTGACATAAAAATTTTCAACATAAATATTTCGATATTTGGACTGTAAGTAAGATTTGGCAAATACCACAAGTTTCTGTTCGTGTACTCGTACACATAACTGGCTATCACACACGTCGCCGGTACTGTGTAGAGAACGGAGAATATCCCTATTCTTACCATAAGGACTTCCAACTTGTCTGTCTTCACGCCGTCGTTTTTAACGTGTTTTCTGATTCTAAACAGGGCAACAAATCCTGCCAGTAAAAATGACGTTCCTATGACCAGATAGGCACAATTCGGTCCAATTACAAATCCTAGCAAAGATTCTAAATTTTGGTTGCCAACGTAACAGAGACCCGTCAGCTCGTCGGAGTCCACGTTTCTCATTACTAAGATAACGATAGTTTTAACTGCAGGAATCGACCAGGCAGCGAGATGGAAGTAACTTGTGTGGAGTTCTATTGCTTCATGGCTCCATTTCAGTCCAGCCGCAAGGAACCATGTTAAAGATAAAATGATCCACCAGATCTGACTGGCAGTGCCGAAAAAATATAATAAAAGGAACACTATGGCACAGTCTGTGTTCTGAAGTCCCTCTTGTATTATTATACTCTGGTGTGTGACTGGTTCTGTGTCACAGGCTACGGCCTGTCTCCCAGCTATCAGTCTGACGATGAAGGCAATGCTATAGATATTATAGCACATTGACAAAAAGATGATGGGACGTTCTGGATAGCGAAATCTCTGAGAGTCGATCAGAAATGTCAGCACAGTGAAGAGAGTGGACACGAAACACAGGCCCGCCCACACCGACATCCAAATGTCAGCAAAATATTTGTCATCCTTGCTGAAAAGATGATCGGCATTGCAGAGTAAGGCACACTTGTTGGTCCTGTTGATGTACACGTACTTGTCAGGATGGCGAACGTGGTAGCAGTTTTCCAAGACTTGAGGGGGAGACGGTAAACCGCCCACGGGGTTTTGCCTGCCGCTGGTAGGCTGAGGAATCGGTGGTGGCCATTGGCCCGACGGAGCCCCACTTTCAACTTGAGGAACGTTGTAGTTGGGATCGCTTTGAGTTTGGTCAGGTTTTCTTGGTTCAGTGGAGCTTTGCTCCCCCGGACCGTCCATACACATATGATCCTGGTTGTTTTTTGGTGGGAACTGTGAGCAGTTGAGAGCTGCGGGCCAGAGAAACCCGAACTCTTCGAGCACTGGCTTGCAGCGCGAGCGCACGCTCTCACATAACGTCCTGCATGGCCCTATAGGCTGGATCACTTTCTCTGTACACATGGGGACGTACACCGAACACAGAAAGAACTGAAGCTGTGACGAGCACCCGTACTGTATCAAGGGGGTGAAAGTTTGCAACTGAAGCTCAGCGTCACCCTGTAGATTGTGTCCCACGAGATTAGGCATGCCGGTGACATTGTAGCCCAGTCCTTTGCACATTTTAATCTTTATCGGATCACACGACCTGACAATGTCGGTTGCGAGCACAGACTGGTCACGGTAGAATATCACTACTTGTAGTGTGACAAACACTATCTTCCACCACAGGTCCACTTCCATAATGGAAATATATCCCCTGTAGGTGCTGTCTTCTACTCTGTATATATACGTTTCTAAGGCAGTTCTATCTAATACTCGTGTAATGTCCTAAATCAATCACCTGTGGAACATGAAGTTCATCGTAACATGTACCCGTGACGAGTCATCGCTGGCTTGTTAGCTCTCGTACTCTGCCGTCGGTTCTCCTTCTTGTGAACATCTTAATCATGGCCCATTAAGGCTTCATATGGACGAGTTTCGCAGGAGAAATCGTGTGTATATAGATCCTTGTTAACAGCACTTCTGCCAATTTCTACCGAGGCTAAAGCAAATAGACTGTGTGATTTCACACTAGCGCGATCCAATGACCGACGTTGTTATTCTAACTCGCCCCGCCCCTTGGCATGCTCGATTATCACAACGACAAAACGACCTTAATGATTATGAGCTGTCAATCAATGCCGCGCGCTGCCCCCAACGTGGATAACGCAGACGCTTACCGCTGGTGGTATGTATCACGCTTTCGAGGCGGAAATAATCGCTAGGTACACCAGAGACGCCGAGATACTTTCTCCCTGGTAAAAGAGAAAGCGCACTGCGGCACACTGTGACTGGAGCATTCTGACAGTATTTTTTTACTCCTGAAATAAACACTCTTTCATCGATTGAGAAACGGTAGAGTCGACGTCACCCGTAGGATTGTATTTTTAGCTGGTAGTTTTCAGACCCCATGAACACGTTTTTTGTCAGACGTGATAACATAGCTGTGGACTCAGATAAACACTCCGGCAGGTTCCCCGCAAAGACGGACTATTATGTTGCACCTTTAGGTTCGCCTGTTGAAAGAAATGCGTAGCCAAAATGACTTGTTTTCTATTTTTTCTTATAACTACGGGCTTAAAGAATGCATGCAATGAAACATAAAATTTATGCCGGTGTATCTGCAATGTGAGCCGAAGCCGCACAAACAGTACTCATGATTTATATCAACAAAATGACAAACGTAATCTCACAGCGTTCTAAATACCTTAATTTGAGTTAAATACGGCCTTATCGTATGTACGCCAATCAGGACATGTCAGTGATATGATAGCGCAGCGACGCTCACGACATCTATTGGTGTATTTGTACTGGAAATGACAGGGTTGGAGTGTAATGTCTCAAAAACGAGCAAGCCATACCGAATAATGCTGAGAAAATACAATTTTTTGCACAAGTCTTTCGTCATCAACTAATTTCTTAAATTTACCGTGTTTCTTCCTTCGGGCCTTATACTTCATGCCAGTCAGAAGCTAATTTGATTAGTAGATTTTGTGATTCGTCGCTAGCCATTGTTACAGTTGAGCATCATAGCAGCAGTTTGTAGTTTGTTCCAGCTAAGCATAGTAGAATTTTGTATTGTTCACTATTTAAATGTCTTTAAACAAGCTATCGACAGTGAAAAAGTGCAACTGTCATTCCTGCACGTGCGTATGTGCGTGTGTGTGTGTGTTGAAGTCACTAGTGAGTTCAGTGTCAGCAAATGTATACATGTGTTTGAACCTGTACATAGGATAACATGGCATTTTTATAGCTTTTAAAAACAGATGATACAGTTTTATTCACGAAACATTACTACAGAAAGGGAGTTTATCGATCGTTTTTGTCTGATTCTATTCAATATTATCGCAATGGACAGAATATTAGAAGGGTATTGCGACTTAATTCATCTCAACTAACACAATTAGATCCAGGATAACATCGATATCTGAGATTTCGTTTGCTGTCAACCAAATACGGCAATATGTTTCTTCTAAACGAAATCTGAGGAGGCAGAAATGCCGATATGAGAAATCCGATAAAAAGACGCACATATCATATATCAGTAAGTCCTTTCTTCGTCTTCTTTTTCTTTCCTTTTTTCTTACAAAGAAATACATTCCTTCGATTTCAATTGCTATTTGACTGTAAGACGTAATGCTCTACTAATTCAGTCGGCGATTAAGAAACAGGAGGTTCATTTAGACACGGATTAAGAAGAAACCAGTCATAGATCAGATGAATAGTCTGCAGGATAAAGATAAAGGATAAACAAATATGCTTGGTATAATATAAAAAAGATGAAAGAGAGCACTGGCGGATCAAGGGTATGGAGAAGGTGACAATGATTGTAGTGGTAGTGGTTGGGAGGGTAAAAAAATCTAAAAATTTATTGCCCTATCCCCTTCTCAAACACAATGGATATACACGAGACATGATTCTCTGGATCCTCCAATGCACAGTCTAAGTCAATTGTAGATTAAAGATGTCCTCTTTCATTCTGATAAGAAACCAAAGCTGGGGTCGCAGGAATAAAAGTACGAGTCTTGAAACTGGGTCTCGGTAGTGTCATTAAAGTTGATGGCGGTGATACAGACACATGAGCGGGGTTGAATGTGTTGTGGGTTGAAACAGGGATAGTATTTTTTCAATGACTGGTGTCTACTTCTTCATTTAGTCGTTTAGTTTATACATAATAACTCCAATATGCAAATTGATTTTGTGTATTGTCTATTGAACGTTTAAATAGGAGCCATGATAGAACGTTGTCGTTATTTAATAATGATTATTATTCTGCACTTTTATGTTTTATAATGTGAATGAAAAGATAAAAAGAAAATAGTAAATAGTAATAAATTAATAATTATTATTTTATGATTATTAATGCTTTGTGAGCATGCTCTGGTCTATTATTCAGATGTATGTGCCATCTTAACAACGAGTAATGGCACGTCATACTGCATATACTTATCGCTCTTAAAATTGTGTCTTAAAAGGTCTTATTAAATTTACATGTAGATCACTGCAGGAAATATGATTGAGGAATCACGGCAGCTCTCTTGAACATCTTTGCATATTGGCTTCGGTTCGCTGAGTTTTTCTATGCTCAGTTAGTATGTTAAGCCTTCAAAAATTTCATTTGCCTTACATTGGCTTTATTCTTTGCCCATGTAATTAGTACGACAGCACTGAAGCACCGAAACATCTTTTTTGTAAGAAATGAATGGAGGCCAGTGTTACATCTTTATGTGTAAGACCATTTATTATTAGTCTTTAACAGATTAATTTAGCGACATATATATATATATATATATATATATATATATATATATATATATATATATATATATATACTACTTAAATCTATAAACCGACCCAAATTACAAAGCACCGTGCAATTTTCCCATATATATATATATATATATCGCTTATATATATATATATATATATATATATATATATATATATATATATATATATATATATATATATATATATATATATATATGGGAAAATTGCACGGTGCTTTGTAATTTGGGTCGGTATATTGATTTAAGTAGTGGTTTGCCACAGTCACTCCACAGTGGGGAAATCTCTTCAGCAGACAGACGGTAATCAATAAAAATAATTAAATATGCTTCCGAATAAAAAAAGAACAAAGAGGTCTTTTTGGGTATTTTTCCTTTATTCTTCGTCATTTTTATTAAAATAGATCTTTTAAGGTATATCTGAATCTATAGTTTGATATTGCCTCGACAATAAGACAACGTTACCTTTACATTAAAACATAGAATAAAGCGTTAGGTGGTAATTTAAATCTTAACAATACAATAACAATACACTGCTATTATTACAGGTCCATTTGTCTGTGTTCTCATTAATTTCTCCATTACATTAAATATATGTCATATTTTAAATCTAAGAAAATATAGTACTATATAAGTAGGCTAATTTTGCCCTTGTTTCAATTTTCTTTACATAATATTAATACAGAGTAAATGTTGATTTGCAATTTTATAGACATTCCAAAAGAAAAAAAAAAACGATAGATAATAAAGAAAAGCTGTAATAACAGGTGTAGATCCAGACAAACAAGGTCTTAATATCGTGTACAATTAGATTCAAGTTATCGCCTTGGGCATGTTGTCAATTGCCGAAGAAGCGCAAAAACAATTTAAGCATGATAATGGTCTATGGGTAAGCGAAATCACAGTACTCCTTTATCCTTTGGCTAGATTAAAACCTTACCAATTTTACATGGCTCGATTTAGATTTAACCATTTTATTTTTTTCATCTGAATATTTCATGAGTAAAGATAAAATTTTGACAAAGCAAAGGAAAAATACATATACATTGCCAACTCCATAATCAATTATTTGGTCCTTGAAAGAGGTGCTTATAAAAGCAAGAATGGCACAAATGTCTCTTTTGATGGACAATCCCACCAACGATTCACCTTCTTCACTTAAAAAGCGTGGTGGTTATTGATCTTCATCTTCTAAATGAATAATGATTACAGCCAATGTCACATAGTCTTTTCACATATGCCCCAAGGAAAATCATCAAAATCAACACGGAAGCAAACAACTATGTTGTTGTTCGTATGATCTTATGTCAAAAAAAAAAAAAAAAAAAAAATTGGGGGGGGGGGGGGGTGTTGGATGTTGAAGATGTCAAGGTGATTACAAAGCACATCATGTAAGTGAACAAGCTTACGCCGGTATCCACCTAAAGGGCAGCCGGTTGCTCTGTTGTTCCGTCACGGCTTTTGTTTTCTAATGCTACGTTTAAGGAGATCTTTGTAAGTGGCTCTAAAACGATCGGCGCAACTACAGCAGAAAAAAATGATAAATAAATGAAATACAAAAGAGAGAATATCCAACAACTTATAACGTATGGCAATTATCCATACCTCCCACGACAAAATATCACCGCTAATAGATTTTGGGCTTATTACTGCACGTCAAATTATGCAAATAAACATAATTATGTCAACAATTATCACGGGATGGAATCATCCTGTCGTCTAGACAATATTTCATAATCGCTTTATTGATACTAAGAATAGAAAAAAAATTATATATCGCGGAAATGTTGCCAGCAATCTTACTTAAAAATTGTAAGCTGATGGTATTGGACTGGAATTAAATTAGCTAAGAAATTGAATTTCGGGAAACAATAATCGTGGTAGGAAAAGTGACCTATTCTATTAGTGAGCGTTGTTGCGTTTCTGTCCTCTTGGATGCAGCATCTCCAGTGAGGATGTTAACATGTCGACAAGTTTGCCCAAGTCACTCGCAAAAGTCTCCTGGTCTCCATTATTATGATTGACCGAGCCTGGGCCAGCACTTCCAGCTGACGCACAATAGCTTTCTAAAACTGACCAGGAGCACGATTTCTTGCAGCATTCCTCTACAATGCCCCTTTTTCGCCTGGGCTGAAGTCCATCTGGGTTTGAGAGATTTGTTGCCGTGCTACTGGCCAAATCGGTATCATGGCGCTTGGAGATCAAAAACGGCAGTGCAGCTCTCTTCGACAAAAACATGGGAGCTGAAATGAGAACAATATGTTTTTTAAAGTTTTGTATACGTTTCCCGCTAAAAAGTGAATTCTGTATTTTGTTCATCATTTGAAAGACTGAAACATTACTGTAAAAAATCATCAAGTCCCAAATAATGATGGGTATGTTACAGACAATTCTCCTTCGTCGTATATAAAATGTCGCTTTGTTCTCGTGTCGTTTTGAGACCTCTCCGGTACCCCAAGTTTTGGGCAACGTTGCAGATGCATTGATGAAAATTCAGTGTCACAAACATTCTCAAAGGAATTGTTTTTTGCTTTCCACTCAAAATCTAATCTGACATGTTTGATATGTTCAGTTATTCCACTTATGAGACTTCGTATGACCACACAAAATCGCTACGGACGTCGGCTAGGTAGATTAGCCTATTTTCAGATCTCACTCATAAGAATACCATGGTATTTTACCGACTTGTCTGACACGAGACATCAGCCAATAATGACGATTTAAATAAGCGAAATGAGATGAGATTCGATAACAATTGAGACGTGATTAGGCTAGGGCGTTATAAGTATTCTTATTACTTATTTCCTTGTCGCGTAATGGTACATAATTACTGTGTCATTTTCCATTTCACCAGATTCCTGGACTGTATAAAATACAGCAGTTATGTTTTTGTCGGTATGAAGCGATTTTTTAAAAAAATTTTGATCAGCATTATACATATTATATTCCACGCATCGAGGGTGGATAAGTGAAGAGAACAAAATAGGAGGGTAGACATAAGCTCACACTGGCGAAAGATAGCACATTACAAAGCAGGTCTGTGGCAAACACCTTGTAGGAAGTAATTTCATTGTGTGTGGGGGAGGGAGTTAACTCCCTATCCCATCCTCCACGATTCCCATGCCTTTTGTGTGATGTGTTTTCAACATTGTATAGCAATTGACTCTGTCTGTAGTCTGCAAAACAACGCATTGACCGAAAGCGAAAGTCAGTTATCGTTTTAGTATATAATTCAAAAACTGAATGTCAATGTTCCCCAAGATAAAATGGCGCTGTAATCGGCCATATTGTTGTTCGTCTGATCGATGATATTTCCTGTCTTCTGATTGCTAAAAAAAATCCCACAGATTACATAGTGGTTCATTATGTTCGGTCTCTACGTCAGAGGAAGATACTGAGTTTTATCAGACCTAGAATATAAGATCGCACTTTGTACTAACATTATTATGATTGGTTATATAGCGTAAGACTGTATATTGTCATTTGCTACCAATGCCATTCTGTTTACATGCATGTTGTCGTCGGTTAACAAAATACACACATTATATATTTAACATCGTTCATAATACTTTTTTTACTAAATGCATCGACAAATTTGGTTCTTAGTTTTGTTTTGTAACTTGAGGGTATCCGTTATCATTTGAACTTCTTGCATTTCATGACGTTTTTTAACTTGAGGGTATCCGTTATCATTTGAACTTCTTGCATTTCATGACGTTTTTTAACTTGAGGGTATCCGTTATCATTTGAACTTTTTGCATTTCATGACGCAAACAATTTGTTATTGGAGAGGTCGAGTGGACGTGTCTAGCGGTCATCGTGGGCAGAGTACGTGTCTAGGGATTATCTGTCAACACGTTTCTTCAATTTCTTTTCTTGACTGATTAGTTATAACAGCTTTTGCGTGATCGTTTTTTCATTTATGTTGTACGGATCGCCCACCAGTGTCTTTATGCTCATGCCTCACCCATTTATAATGGTTTTCATAATCAATCTTTAGTCAAAGGGTTTCGAATCTGTTTTCTCTCTGCACGAAATTTACTTAGAGATACATTTGAAGTCAAATTTTTGCAACAAAGCTAGACAAAATGCCTCCGTATAGTTTCAAATACAGTAGTATACCTAACCATTGCGTACTTTTACGAAATGGAGGGATGGATAAATAGGCCAATTTTCTACCAGAAATTTGAAGAAAGTGCAGTTTTAAAGCTATTTTTGACTGAACAAAGCATTAATTTGGTAAATGACTTGGTAGATCAACTTTCTTTAGTTGTATAAGAAACTATTAGAAGTGGTTTATATGCGTTACTGGGAAACTATTCTCGCTTTATATGTAACTTTAAAGGATAATAGGTAGAGTAAACTTAAGCTTTTCAGTTTTCGAATTTTAGAGAATCGGCACTCGATCTATACACTAGAAATATGTTTAAATCGATAATCATCCTATAAACACTATAAAAACAATCAATTACTAGAAAAAAGGTTGATAATGACAGCTCAGATAGATAGCTTAAGGATATTGAAACCCTTTATTATCATCCACATACCGAAATCGAGGCTTTTACAGCATCTAAATATTCAATAATGCATCTATCTTTGTGCTGATTTAAAATAAAAAAAAAATCAAAAATATAAAATATCAGCGCTTATATTTCTCCTTGCAATGGATAAGCATAGGCAACTTTAATCAATTTAACACCTTTCTATTTAGAGGTAGTATAGCAATCAGTATGGGGCGTAACTTTATCCCTGAACAAGATTTTATTACCAAAATTGGCAGAGTTGACCACGAGTGTATAAGGTACATTCCCGTACCATCGTTTTGGTTTAAATCCTTTTGTTATGGAGTTATTAGCCCCTGATTACAGGTTTTCGGCAAACAGACACATTATTTTGCTTTATAAACGATAAAATCTGAACGACGACTTTTAAGAAAAATTGCTGACAGGGTTTTGGAGTACTAAATGGTGTCATTAAATAGGCACTGAAACGGTGATCGCGGGTGGTTATGTAAAAGATGAAATTGAGAAACCTATTTTTTTCATTTTACCCCAAAATCGCAATTATGACGTCATTATGACATATGTTTAAATGTCAATTAATTTAGTCACTAAACACTGAAGATTTATCTTTTACCCAAAAGAATGTATGTAAGACAGTAAATAAGGAGTTTTGGGAGAAGGTTGACAATATCCTTAACACGCATGCTCTCTCCCCTGTGGCTTGTGTGACGTCACCCAACCACGTGACCATGTAGTTCATTTACTTCCAGCCTTAGCAAAAACGATTTGTAAAGCTCGGTATGAGCTTCAAATTTGTATATTTTTTATAAAGAAATCATTAGTTGGGCATGTTGTTTCTGAAGGATATGCTCAGTCCAAGCCATCTTGATTATCTGTCTAAAACCCTTGAAACTCAAGTCACATTTACGAGCAAAATGCTGCCGGAATTAAAATCACGGAATTCTAAGTGCATTCCAAATATTTGGACCTCAGGCCCATACCTGTGGTCGGCCCTAATGTTTTGGTCAAGCTCGTTTATTATTATTATTATTATTATTATTATTATTATTATTAGTTGTTGTTGTTGTTGTTGTTGTTGTTGTTGTTGCAGGTATCACGTTCACTGTTAAATGCTCACGATTGTCTTGAAAACATCTGTAAAATTCCATGAATGATGACTAAGAAATAATGACAAATATTCATTTAAAACCAATTTCTCAATAATTTCCAGTAAGTAATTTGATTTTTCCAGTAATTACCTACTTTTCTGCTTCCAAGAAATGCCATTGTCAGCTTAAACCGACAAAAAGATAAATTTGTCCTGTAAACAATTATGTACGTAAACTTCTCTTTAGACAACACGGATTTAACTCTGACTTTCATACAGAGAAAATACTTCTTTTGCCTTAAATTTTAGATAATTTTCAATATCTGAAAATTACCTCTTCACTGCCAAATCCTAAATATCCTACTTATTCAACATTTCTGCTTATGATTAGCTTTTCATAATTACAGAGCCGAGATTTTTTATAGAGTAATAGAGAAAGGCGGGTTCACATAAGTTCAAAACAGTATAACAGAGTATAGTCTAGAGGCAATTCCCAGAACACATTAATGTGAAATTATTTGTCCTGTGTGTCCCAGTAACAATGTCCCAAAAAATCAGGCAAACAAAACGCTAAGCAAGTATGATTTTCTCTAAATAACGGTCGATTATTTTTTCAAATCCCACGATAGGTGATTAAACCCTATTCTTATTATCGCCCATAGATAGACAGATTCGGGTGTAAATTGTCCTAGACACTCCCGCTGTCCTTATAGTTAAAGGTTTAGATATCAAATACAGCAGTTTCAAGCTTCAACCAAAATATAAATGTAGACTTAAGACAAATAGAGCCAAAATAGTCGGTGATCAAAATCGTTATGAGATAAGACATCCAATTTAACCAAAGGCGTCAGTATAAGCTTCTCTTAATGTGTTTTGTCTGCACGTTTTGATTATTGCCGTTGACATGACATGTGCAATACGTTGCTAGTTGTAATTCTTATTACAGTGTAGGTAACACGCCACGAAAGAAGCATGGTTCAGGAGACGCCGTGCAATCATTGTAGAACATTTCTTGGCATGGTGGTACTTTTTACCTATTAAACACGTCTTTATTTCCCGAACTATCGAAGAAAAGTTTTCTTTCAAATGCTTCAACACGAAGAAGAAAACAAGATGACAAAATGTGCAATTACAGTATTCAAAGTATTTTATATAAGCAACAGTATTCCAAGTATCTTATATAAGCAACAATCTCTGAAGTGGTTTTCAGCCTCTAGCTTGTCAACCCGGTGGCACGTTCTCAGAACTTGGTGGATAATTTGGAATGTGGTTTAATGGCACCTTCAATATTTGTTATCGACTCTTTTTAACAGTAACATAAATAATGCGATAATTAACCAATTTGTCACAAAATCGATTGAAACAAAGTTGAATTTTTCAATAAAAGTTGACGATTTTCCCTGTCTGTTTTTGCACTGTCGCGACTCGACCATTTATGATTTTCTTCTATAAAACCTTTCTCATTCTTTTTATATAATAATTAAATCGCGTAAAGCAAAAAGAGCAACATGTCTTAATTCTAAAGTTAACTTTTTCCCCTTCAAAGCAGTTCAAAGCAAGTTCATTGATTATAACCGTCCCTGAGATGATTACGATTTATCTATATGAGCATTATCACCATTAAGAGTTTTAACCATCAAAGTATATGGTTACCTGGAATTTACGTTTCAAAGCTGGTATAATGTACATTTCAAAGCCCATTCAGAGGTCTAAAATGTTCAGGAGAAGATAGCAGATCATCGATCCTTTAGATTATGCGTCTCGAGTTTTATCTCCACCCATTTCTCCTGAATCTAGAATAGGACTGATTTCAAGAAGCACGATTACATTTTATTACTGTTATATTATGCTCCCGTACTTTCCACACCATCGCATATCAATAATTATGCACACAGTAGGAAGGAAGGATTTCAGTAATTTTCTTGTGCAGTGGACAAGACGTAATAACAAAGCTTTTTCACAGTTGCATAAAACTGTTTCTAAATATAAGCAATTCGAGTATGGAGACAAAACCAAGACTTCCTCGAATGGCATTTTGATCTCGATTTACCACATCAACGCCATCACTCACGGAAATCTTTTAGAATGGTATCAGGCGATAATGGCATTTGGATCGTCAAGGCAGCGCCCTGTGGCCAATACGAACCCCTCATACGAATCACGGAAACTTATATAATCTTATTTTAATTGGCAAAGAGATACAGTGCGTGGAAATCCTGCCACTATTTGCAGCCTTATCCCGAGGAGGCAATTTCCTGAATTGCTTTCTATCAGCTGCACTCGAATTAAGGAAGTGGTAGTAGGGCCGTGTCTTGATTAATAGTCATTGGAATCCTATGTCGCTTTACGATGTCCTTAGACGTTACCTTAACCTATACCGCACGCGATCATCGTTAGCCTAAGAAAACCGCAAATGGAACTATAACTGATCGCCCCATGTCCTCAAAGTAATGACAGCGTAAGGATAAGTTCGGAAATGAATGGCAATCTTTGCCAGCTTCTTAATTACAAATTTTGTGTTTTTTACGCTGTTGGTAAGGTTTTTTCGAAACCTTTCATTGCTGTTAAAGGTGACAGGTATGTAGTATCGCAACCTTTTTGTCACACGTAAACAAGTAATTGGTATGGTTTTCGCTGAAAAGAGAAAACCATGGTTTTGCTTCTGTATCGTGCATCTTATTTCAAACTTTCGGGTTTATTTTTCTGGGTACTAAGAGATGCTAATCATAGTAATAGGAAAGGAATACATTTACTTTTACCTTTACTCAACTTACTGTAAGAATTCTGAACTTATTGTAAGGGTAATAAAAGCTGCAGCTGGCTAAACATTATTTGGAGAACATTGTCGAAAGTAGAACTGTTCGTTTTATTTCACCTATCGGGGTGCTGTTCGTTCAAAATGGCACCAAATGCAAGACATTCCGACGAGCACGTTGAAGATGATTGACAGGAATGGTAGTCCGCTAGGAGCCGTAGTCCGCTCCCCATTACTTTGTACAGGTGACATTGGTTCCATGTACTAACCCCAATACTACAACCTGTCCTTACCTGTACTCATCATATGGGACCCCAGAATTTCATTCCTAGGACTACTATTCCTGTCACACCTGTCTCATAAAGACGCTTTAGGTCGAAAATTGGTCCAAAATTCTACCTTTGTTTAAGATAAATCCATAGTTGTTCACTTAAGTAAAGTATTCTTATGAAACATAAGTCATGTTTTTCTAGTCATAAGCAGGCGCAACGTTTCACTTAATGTAATAGGACATAAAGTAAAGTAAAACATTGGTGTAAAATGTGAAAAATTCTTTGATCTTTTGTCAAACAGGCCCAATCCATCCGACAGAGATGGGTCGTAGAGAGGAAGGTGGACCCAACTCGGCTGTAAACACACCTTGATGCTAATTTAAGAACGGCACTCGTGTCCAATTAAAGGCTACAAAAAGTATGTTCCTTACCTAACCTCTTCCCAGCTGACGGATTGTAGTTAAAACCTCTTCCGAAGCACACCAAGTCCAGAGTATCTGCTAATGATTTACCACAAAGGTTTTCTGACAGAGCTGCATGGCATAATGAGAGGACTATTACTGTGCCTATGATGAGCGAGTAAGACTTGTACATTCTGAAATAAGATTATAAAAATGAAAATGAATGGCAATTATAAGCAAAACCCTACTTACTTGTTTTTTTTCATGGTGCAATAAACGTTACAATTTAGCTCACTGCGATTTTATAAGTCACGACTTATGTGATCCTCTTCCATATTACATTTCTATACCCCTCTAAAGACTAAAACAGCACATTTTCTTTCATTGCCCGATGAAGCTCTCCAGGAAGAAGTGGTTGGTTTAATTTGAGATAGGACGCCGCCGACACGTTGTCAATCTCACCTGTTGTGTTGTTTTGAGCGTATACAGTTGGAGATAAAGCAGACAACCTTCCTACTAAGTATCAAAAAGCACATGCGGCATCTGGCCATTTTCTCTGTATTGCGTGAGCGTGTGGTCGTTGCTTCTCCTTTGCCACACAACCTCTTTCGTGAAACTTTCGAATTGAAATACCCAGACCACGAGCACGTGTGAAATTTATATACACACCTAATATCTTTGAATACGTCACTTCCTCCCTGCCATGCATATGTGCGTATTTTCATTTTCCATTGTCCCCATTGTCAGACCTTTATGCATTTGAAAATCGATAACTTTTCAATCAACTAAACAGTACTAATGACGCAAATTTAAGCAATCGCCATTTCATTAAAAAAAACAACATAATAAATAGCAATAGTGCCAGAAAGTCGTGTTGTCTAAATTGCTTTTAAATTTCAGTTACGATCCAACGTTCATGCTTTTTACTTTTTTATGAATCACCAATAATGACGACCATCGCCTACTGATTAACCAAATTTACGTAGCAAGTACATATATATCTTAAATACACAATCTTCAGCACACCTATGCAGCTGATACTGTTATGTTAACAAAATGCCCAACAAAATCAAGAATTATCCTGTCTCCACTATGAAACATGCCAACATGTCCGAATTAGCTTTCTGGTTATTATTTGGCTAACTCATCGTTCAATGTCCAATGCGTTTCCTATCCAAACTACATGAAGCAGGGAAGTAGGGTGATTGATAATGTGGGATGATAATGCTTAAGTAGCTATACATAGTAATGCAAAATAAGAGCTTTGTTCCAACATGCAGGATATTAAAGCACAATTCTTAAACTTAGCACTGAAGCAAAATATTCACAAGGATTCTACTCTTTTTAAACTTCGGTTTACTTGTTTTTTTCCTTTCTTTTTTTGTCTATGGTATTTAAAATATCTATTCTTAAACTTCGTTCTGACGTCACGTTACTTGCAAGGATTCATAAGTCCCTCTTAAGTAGATTATGGTTTGTTTGTTTGCCCGTTTTTTTTCCGTTGGTCGATGACATTGCCAAGATCTTTCCTTTTTTCACCCAAATGGTTTGTCGTAAAAGGCGCAGTTTTAGAACAAAAAGTCATTCACTTACCTCGATGTTGTTGTTGAAGCGGCAACCGCAGCACACACCGTTTTTGACTGCAACATTATTAAACAAGTGTTGCGTAGCTTGGTCCAAACCTACCTCCACAAATTTTTTCAAACAGATAATAAATAACTCTCAGGTGGCAATTATACCTGAGAAGGATCCAGCTAAAAGCCTGTGAAATGCATGACTTTCTTTCAAACAAACGTGGAAAACAAATTGGGTCCCCACTCACTTAATCTGAAAAGAGTGTGGCGGGGGATAATGATAGTTACTGTTAAGGAAAATTGCTTTGTCTCAAAGATCGAAGGATATTTCATCACGTACCGTCATTATACCTGTGGATTACTTGCAAATCTAGATCTTAGGTTCTTTTAAGAAATTGGCTGCATCAAGTGGTCATTAGGGAACGTTTGAGAGCCGTAGGTAGCCGCAAGATTTCCGAGATGGGAGACACCCGCCAATATTGCCCTCCGGTCAAATTTGAAAGACGGTGACTTAAAAACTATTAGCATGCTTGCGGGAAACCCTGAGAATAGATACGTTGAATAGCGACTGCAGGAGACCGTAAACGCCAGACATTCACAAACAACTGGATGCGTAGGAAACATCGACTTTTCACAACAGGTTGCTAGCAAATTAACTAGGTCCTTGGTGCGCTGGTTATCAAGTCTTAAGATATAAGGCATTTAGTTAACAAGTTGGTTAATTATATGTATAAATAGTCAATGAGGGACGTAAAGGAAGGATGCCATTCATTGGATGCAGAGGTTGCATGGCAAACTACGATTATATGAAATGTTATTTTTACATTATGGTTCAAAAAGTATTTTGAGAACATAAGGAGTTAATTCGGTGAGGTCTGAGATTGCATATGATAAGATGAAATTTGAAACTAGACATCAAAGGGGATGCGCATAAAGACATAAAATAAAGAACTTTAAAGAAACATTGTTTTATGACGTTTATCCTCAAAACTTCAGCAATTTTCACTTCAACAAGAGGTGCATTTTTCCTGAAGCAAAATTACAATTTATCCGTAATGCCGTAATCTCCTGGAACCACAGAATTACATGTAACGTTTGGAAAATTATCTAATTATGTTCTTGAGCAGGTTTGTGCGAAAAAATGGATCACGTTGGATACGTTTAGATACGAAAAAGCCAGATGAAAAATGGTTTTGATTGCAATTCTCATAGGAAAAATGTCTTTTTATTGTTATATAATAATGTGTATTCGCAACTGAAAGTCGCTGGAATGTACAATATATCATACAAATTAATACAAAACTTTAATGCAGTAAATAAAATCAAACGAAATTAAATGACAATAACAGAGCGTTAAAATGAATCAAAATAATATTTGGTAAATTGAAGATAATTTAAAATCATACTAATAGTCAGTTAATTCTTTAAAGTATTTAGTTTCCATGAATGTCTTTGAAGATCTGACAGTTCTCAACTTTGGGTCTCTATATTTCTGAGGCTGGCATAGTGAATAGGACCTTTTAATTTAACTGGTAATAGTTGGTTTGTTTAACATGTATGATCTTTGAACATACTGTGGAAATTTGATTCCGATAGCCCATCTCTTCTCCATGCAAGCGCTCCACTGTTTGAATTTCTAAGTGCTTCATCATAGGCCTACTAGATATTAGGGTATATGATTTTACATGGTCGTTTCTGATTTTTTTCGATTTTGTCACTTTTTTGTTTTGTAAAACCGGGGTGCCATTGGCAAGGCTAATAACAGACATGTGGAAGAATATGAGTTCAGTACTAGAAACCCTTGATAGTTTCGATAGTGTAGTCCCTGGCTTGCATTTTCACATAATTCATTGGATTATGAGATGGGCCCCTCCCAGCTCAAATCATTATTGATCTTAAAACCTTTAAACCTTGTGTATTAAACAGCATAAAGATGTCATGGTCAAGGTCATGGTCAAAGTTAGGAAACTGATAACATGATCTATAAAATCGTTCTTTCTACATTGATTTTTCCCTAAAATTGCATATTGGTAATGTTGCACAAAAAGTACAAACAATGGTTGGTATTTTGACAGCTCTGTGTTTGTTTTAGCAGAGTGCTACAGACATGACATGGGCTTGTTTGAAACGTTGCCCTGCTTGAAAGCATTTGCCGTCTTCTTCCAAATCAAGCTTATTAAGAGCATAATAAGACTGCTAATAAGAATTGGGGAAAGTGTATCTGACAGCCCAGAACTAACAAAACCAGACGTGCTGTATCTTGCAGACACGCTAGTCACGCATGAATCCGATATCCACCAAATTCAGTGAGACATAGTGAAAGTCTTCCTTCACGTCTTTGGCAAGTTACACCATTCGCCAGAAGGGTGAATGTGACAAAGAAGAATAGACCTAATGAAATATTATATTATATTATATTATATTATATTATATTATATTATTATTATATTATATTATGTAAGTAGCTCCATGTTACTGGAAATTAAGATCAAGTAGCATGCAACTATATTTAAGTCGATATATTTTTTATCTAATAGTCTGCAAAGATCCTAGTTACTGCACCATAATAAGTTATTATTATTATTACTATCATGGCATATCACGGCATATCTACTTATAACATGTTGCTGTGTGATACATATATGATTGACAGATGCAAGATGCTAATATTGTGTGACGTTTACAAAGAAAAATATGTTTTCAGGAGGATTTGCGTCAGACATTTTTTAATTAATTTTTAAAGGGCAGAATATTTTTTTAAAGTTGGCAGATTAATTGTTGAATAATGAAAAGGATGCATAAAACACGAAATGTGAGAAAAACCTACAAGTTTGTCTTGAAGTAGAAATGCCATTCGCTTATTACTTCCGTCGCCCACACTAGCAAACCAACAAAATGTAAACGTTATTTTAATACGTAATTCTTAAAAGAATTATTTGGAAGAAAAATATGCCTCTCCAGTACCTATTTGACATAAAAATTTCTTACCATCGCTCCGCTCGGATGAGCTTTACAGGTTAGATATGCAATATAGGCCTAACATTCCAATCTAGCTCCATGTACAACTCAATTTGAAATAAAATCTCTGTATTCCTCAGCTTCATAAAAAGTGGAAACTGGGGAATTATGAGTTATATTTCACTTCAGCATCTTTTTCTTTGGATACTTAAGGATGTGTGAAACCTTCATTATTCACTGGAAAGAAATAACTACCGCGTTTTGTAAAAAGGAGAACCAACGGATAATATTCTAATTTCTTTATTTTCGATTCTCTCTCTAATGAAAATGCATTTTAAACTCACTGGAATTTTTTGCACGGAAGACGGATTTGGGAAATGCGAACTTAGTAACTACTCCCCAAACCTAATATAGAGGTGCAAATAAGGTCACGGGCATGCTCTTAAAAATATTAAGAACACAGATTGCAAACTATGTTTGATTATTTTAGGGTCCCACATGAAGAACTTTGTATCAAAGTTTCACTGTCCTGGAACCATGAATAATAAAAAATAATTCATTGTCTATCCCCAAAAAGGAACATACGTTATTGTCACAAATGCAAAACGTCCAGCTGTGGAAATGTTTTAATCACTTTGAAAATTTAATCATCACTGGTTTTGTTCTTGATATATCCCCTACAAGTATAACGTTGTAAAAAAATAATGATATGAAATTAAAATTAAATATACCAGAACATACGTTACCATTAAGGTCTCTTTACATAATGTAAAGACATGATAGAAATTAAAAATCAATTAATACAAAAAAAATTGTAAAAAAATTCAATTGAATACAACTTTGAATTCATTCAATTTTATTTTTTGACACTTCGAATTCAGCATGTAAAATGCATCTCTATATTGGGTCTGGGTGTACTACGCATTATATGACTCACATATGTCATATTTAAACATTTAAACTGCCTGGGGTCACCAAAAAATGGCTTAATGCAAGGTGATTCATTAAATCCAGGCACAGAAATGGAATTCCGTTCAGTTCCCCTTTACTAAGAAAACGAGTTTGGCTTCTTTCCCGTGAAGAATGACAAAGGTGAAGTCCACATAATGGTAATGCATTGATAACGAGATCCATTTTTTTTTTTTGCATCAACCACTCGTCTCCTTTATTCAAAATATATAGGCATTTAATGGCTAGACTAATTCATACTTCTTCCCGTCTCCTTGCGTTATGCTTCCACCCAAACTTAACTCGGGGTAACGAAATAAGAACTATCCCTGCATTCTCTGAGGCCAATGATAATACACGGTAGCGATAAAAAGACTCTTCGGGTGATACTTTGCCCATTTATATCCAATCACCTGAAATAAGGTGAATGTATATTTCATTGTACCCGGCAGAGATTGCAGTGCCGGTTTCAATAATGCGATGGTGGTTCGACCGCCCTTCATTGCCTCTATGAAGAGAGTGGGAGGCTCTTGCGGCCTTTTTCATTCACTGGGAAGAAGCGGAGAGATCGGGTCCGGTGACCGGGGGGCATTTCCAGATGGACACCCTTTGCGGTCGTATAAGAGAAAAAAATGCCTAAGTGGACACCAGAATGACAACCGTTTACAGCAAGGTGGGAAGGAGGGATCTGCAAGGGAAAGACAAAGTAGGTGGTTATTAAATCCCTCAAGCTTTGATCATTGCCATAGATAGAGTAGGGGAGACCGGGGCTAGTTGGACCCCGGGGTAAGTTGGCCCCTCGTCAATTTATGAAAAGTAACTACGAGGTAAAAAAAATGATCACATCATTTTGTAAAATGATAGTATCCAATAATGCCAAGAAAGCCTCGGTCGTAAAAAAGTTTTAACAAGGGGTGAGTCTAAATGAAAGATTTCTACAGCTGAAAGTAACTTTATTAAAGAGATTTTTAAATCTATTTTCGTAGGCTTTTGATCGAATATAGTATATGTATAGGGCATCAAACTAAAGCTAATTGCTTCAAGTTTTACAAAAATGTAGTTCATTCTATCACAAAAAAGGCTGCAATCCTTTAAAAAAAATGTGTACCCGGGGCTAGTTGGACCTTCATGTAGACCACAATCCTTTGTGCGTAAAAGAGTTATAGACCATTGTTAAAACAAAGTAAATGGTTTGTTAAATAATAACAGTTTAAGATTGAATTTGTTAGTTTCTTTTTAAACGAAAGCTAATTGGTTGTTGTCATTCGTTGAAACCTGCCTTATGCCACTATTAGATGATTCTTAAATAAAAAACAAGTTTAATAAATGGATATTTGGGTTCTTGCAACACATACAAGGTAACATATAGAAACCTCAATATATCTGCTTTATTTGATCTACTTATTCAGCAAATAAAAATGTGTAAAATGTATTTCATGGTGTTTACATGGGACACCAACTGCATTTAAGTATAGAGTGCCAACTTGCCAAGTCTCTGGTGCCATATTGCTCCGCCAAGGAGGAATTTGACCCCCCCCCCACATCAGGTGCGTTTTTTGTCAAATTGTGAGCCATCTGGCATATATTTGCAAAATAATGACGTTGCATATGTAGCTAAATTTCATGGCGTTTGCTTTAAACCGGTTTTGTTGCTCTAACTCATTTCCAGTTGGCTCTACAAAGCCATAAAAGTCTAATTGGGGCAAATAGCCCTGGTCTCCCCTTTGCATCGCTTGTAAGAGAAATTTGAAGATTAAACGCACCCCCAGGAGATAGAATTTCAAGGAATTGACGTTGAATCGTGTCCACATATATCTGAAGCATAAAAAATCTAGTTGTATAACTGTTGTGCAATTATGTAGGACAACAAGTGAATTTACCATGTTACATGTACTCCAAGTAGTTCACAAGTGCTAGACAAGAAAAGCTTGTGTATCGAGTTACTCCGGCTACGTCTTCCTTTTTTTTCAAAAACAAGTCGCTGTTTAGTATCTTTTTCAGAAAATAAACACAAATTCAACAATCATCATTTACAAACTTTCTTTAACAACCGACACACAATATAAGCAATGCTTAATAATAAACGGTATGTAGGGCAATGAACCCTCTTGCTAGTATTCTCGGAAACCAAGCAGAAGAGATGAAATGTCAATGGCAAGTAGAATTCCAGAGTAATGAAAATACTTGGCCACCCACCTCGGACTTATTGATGACAATCAAGCTTTCAACGTGGGCGATAGAAATTGTTTCTCAGAAACACATTGCGAAGACATACTGAGTTTGCAAGCGTTTGCGATTATATAACACAGAGTGGCCAAGAATAGATCAAGTCAAAATCTCGACGCCCTGTTTTTGATGTCTTTTTAGTGTATTTTGCACTTACAAGCAAAAAACAACTGCAAAAGTACTACAAACAAGTTCCACTGAAAGAAATTTCATGAGCAAAGTAGACATAGCAACCCATCCCAATTTGCAACATGCTCCATTGTTACAATGACCTTTACTCCGAGATCTTCACAATTCCATATATCACCAGTATTCAACTTTACTTCGATTTAGAGATCTTCACAATTCCATTACAACAGTATTCTTTCTTTCGGGTCAAACAAAAAAACTCACGGAAAACACAAACTAGTTGTACAAGACAATTAACGTGGTTTTACAACTGATCTATTTTGTCAATACAACAATATCTACCAAATAGTGGGACCTAATATTGTAGGTTGGATGCAGAGGTCTAACACAACCTTTGAAGGGATATGAAATTATCACTTTTGTTATCTAATATGTTGTCTCATATCTAACTTAAATCTAACAGGTGTTGTCTGTTGGAAGAACAAGTGTTTTACACCGCCGTTTTGATTGTACTCGTGGCCTGCTGACATTGCGATCTTTGACGTCAAAATGATTATTGCTAGGTGAAAGACTCTCGTAAGAAACTAATCAAATAACTGAACAGAAGTAGGTGAGATAAAAAAAGAAATTCCGTTCAGAAACAATGGACAAATCCCAGACGTTGGAAAGAACGATAGTTCAAAAACTGGATCTTAGCAAATGAGAGAAAAGTTTATCATTAAAAAATGCCTGATTTTGTGAGTAAACAACGCCGCGCCAAGTTCTACTTTGTAATAAATGAGTCTCAATATGTCAAACGTCCTCGATGCCTTTGGCATATATTTAGTCATCATGGGCAACACTCTTGTCTAAACGCCCCATTGTTTTTCTCGGAAATCAAATACTTCAAATAGCAATTGCAGTATACTCAAGTCCACATAAGTGGGGATCAAACGCCACACACTGGGATTTAAATGTGGCGCAAGCTGTGGTCTTCATGCGCGCAACCAAAATCTTGCATAATACTAGTAATCATTGTCTAGACAAAGCAAGGTTTCCGTGAATCTACACGCAAAACGATAGTAGACATAGTAAAGATGGCTTATCCATCAATGATATCAGGCTGTGAAACCAATCTTCGTCTTTTTAGTCTTTGTGTACTATATATATATATATAGTACACAAAGACTAAAAAGACGAAGATGCACGCACATGTATACACTCACACGCACTCACACATACAAAAACACACACTAACTTAAAACACAGAAAGCAGCACTTCTGATCTAAAAGCATTCTTATAATCATAGTGGCATTTTGGACGAAAACATCTAAGACTGGGTTCCCATCCCTAGATCGATCTAACAGGATCGGTCCATCTCCACGGGTCCCTTGCTAAATAAATTGCTTTCAGCCCAGCGGCTTAGACGTTTGGGATGCCCACCTAAGTTGCTAAACGATAGTTAATTACCCCCAATCAGCCTGAGCAGGCGTGACAGACATCTAAGCCGCTCAAGTTAATTGCAATTAAGTGAGAATCCCCTCGGAGATAGTTCGATCCAAAGTTAGTACGATAGGGTCTGGGAATGGTCTTTTACATACTTAATCCTCAAATGAGGTATATACTGTATGTGACTCTGTGGCTTTTTTCCTTGACAATTATCAGCACTGCCATGACCAAGTCGTAGCAAGTATAGTAAAACCTAGATTTCATTTACACGGGCGCCGTGCGATGAAATTGTCCGTACGATTTCTTTTTGAAATCGTAAGGAGCTACGGGCTTCGCCGGGTATGTCTACATTACATGGCCTTAAATCCGTACGATTCCGTGCGATTTCGCACGGCCACCGTTTACCTCCGCTCAGACGCCGTACGAAAAAGAGTATTATGGGCAGTAGACGTGCACCGTACGGGCATCTCATTTCCAACGTTATCTAGGCTGAAGTTGATTTGCTGTCACTTGAGAAAGCCAACAAGTTTGTTCATTCCTCTTAAAAAAGTATCAGCATGCTGTCGATAAAAATGATAAAAATAAAAATCTTATCTAAGAGACCATTCCCACAGATATTTAGATCGATCTATCCCCCTGGGGAGTCTCACTAGATTGCTGTTAGCTAACCGCTTAAATGTCTGTCCCGCCTACTAAAAGCTGTAAGGGGGTAATTAACTTTTGTGCGCGCTCGGCTCCTGGAAGCTGACAGCAATTTAGCGTGAACCCCCAGGGAGTTAGGTCGATCCAGATGGATCGATCTAAATCTGTGGGAACCCAGTCAAAGCCTGCCAGATATGGCACGCTGGAATTACTGCGGGGCACTCTTATTCCTTAGAGAATACCCAAAGGTGACCTCTTTGCAGCCCACCAAACGAAAAAGCTCGAGATTTTTGTAAATGATAACTTATGCTGACTCACTACATGCTGACTCACTATTCAGGATACGGAGTCTTATTTAACATGTGACACGTATATATATATTTTATCCCTTAATATTAAAAACGGGCAATAATTTAAAATGTCGAAATAATTTTTCGAGACAATTCATTTGTGGGTCATATAAAAAAGTGGCCTTGGTTGGCTAAATCTCGAACAAACAAATCTCTGTGTAGTTTTCTTACTTGAATGATGATGTCAATTTTTGTGGAAATTTTAGTTGAAGAAGACATAATAAGAGCTTTCCGCATTATTTTCCCTGAACTCACACTGAACAGCACCGAGTTGCCCACCTCGGAATCTCGGCGTACTTACTTGTGTAAAAAAATGTTTAATGAGATCAAATTACATAAGCATAGATTACATAATCTTTCAAGAATACCCGTATCATTGAAAAGGACACCAGGAATCATAACGGTTGTTTTACCTTAATGTCTGACGAAACAACATAAAAACACTTTAAACCATACATAATGCGCGTTTTAATGACCAGTGTCTATTCATGGACTTTTACCCTTTAAAATAATGACGCACGTTATCTTTTTTATCATTATTTTTTTTAATAATCATTTCAAACGTTTATTTAATTGATTAAAACAAACTTCATTTGAATACAATATTTTGTATAGGTATTCAATACACGTTTTATATATTGCAAGGCGAGTTTAATAAACCCTTTGTTTTATAACTTTGTTTTATAACCGCTACCGATTACACCGAACCCGTAAAAAGCAGCGAAAAATAAAGACTGACATCTGACTTTTATTTTAAGGGAGTCATATGTTACCCTCTACCAAGGCCACAGATTGATTTTTCACTACATATTCACAGATAATGTCTCTGGCTAAATATGGTCAATCTCAGAAGAGTAGGCCTACACATATTTTCGACTGGCCTGGTAGAGAGTAGCCGACTGCATGGCTTTACACAATGATATGTAGTAGAGGCATATACCTGTACATTAATGGTTTGATGTACAAAAAAAAAAAAAACCTGTACATGTCATGTGTGCATGTGGATGTCTAAGTGCATGGATGAATCGCACAATTGTTCGTGAGTAGGAAAAAATTGCTTTTCCCCCGAGGAATATTCATTTTGGCAGGCAAATACCATATAGAGATATTTTAATGTTTATCAAGATAAAAACTCCATACACTTTCTCTACAGCTACGTGTATACCCGTAAACGAAGAAAGGACGCATGTACGTCTGTCTGGACTCCAATTTATTTGTTTATTTATTTATTTTTTAATTTAATTTAATTTTATTTTATTTTATTTTATTTTAATTTTTTGCATTTCTGAATCTTAGGTCTCGACATTTTAAATGCTTGCTTCAAAGTTTGGACAATCTGGCCAAGATCCATGCTTCTATCACAGTTGTTGAAATGTACAACTCGCGAGAAGTTTCCTTTATTGGTGAAACATACACTTCAGTGAAGATAGAGCAAAGCTTTCATACCATTACATCTAACGGTATCTCCGGATTGAGTAGAATAGTGTTTTTGTTTAATGTATTATCTGACTCCCGTATTGCAAGAGGTGGAAAAATAATTCCTTACCTTTGATACTGTGCTAAGTGACTTCTAATTCTATATAATGCGTGTTAGATATGTCTCATAAAGGAGGATGTTTTCGTTTTTTCTTCAGATTATCAAGAAACCTAGTGAAAATTAGTTAAGCATAGGTCACGCCGATGGTCATTGAAAGTAGGGAAAGGGGACTAAGCACATGTTTTACTTTGTCTTGGAGTAAACTCTCGATAATTTAACGTCTGAAGTGGCATGCTTATACTTCATTTATTCATTAACAATTTTTTTGTAAAGTGATTATCAGTTACGGTTCTATTACTTGGCCCTTGCAACCTTTGGTGACAGTTCCGAATCATGTTACGTTATCCTCTAAGTAGATGTATTGTTATACAGGGACTCGACCATGAGCAACTGTGTTGTCTGAAATAGTGAATAGTACAAATGTCTTTGTACTTACATATTTGTTTGTATCTATTTCAGTGTAGGCCCCCAGTAGCCAACAAGGTTATCATGAATAGGACGGGATTAGGGTAATAAAGAAACGTGTATGTACTTCATAGACATGGATGATTTCATCAAGTTAGGAGGAACATGTAACCCTATACCATTCTTTTTACAGGGCCTTGAACATATTTGGGACAAGCATTATTTTTCAAATAGGCCCACATGTGAACAACTTTTTGACAACTCGATCCCATATAAAAACTCACACCATTGGGTTTTCCAAAAATGTATTACCAGAAAAATGGAAGCAAATTGAAGAATGACCAGAAAAAAACAGCAATCAGTCTCATACAGTATGAAAGTTGGCGCCAGTTGCACGTTTAGCCGCTCTGCGAACATACTCGTGAAGGGCTCCCGTGTTCGGCCCTCGTTGCGATTGGTGAGATTTGTCGGAAGCAATCACATTTTGCATTATTCCTTTCAAGCCTCTTAATCTCAAAAGTACACTGCTGTAGTCGTTTATATGCACCCCGATATACAGAGTGTCATCGCCCTCGACGATCAGACCGACGGGAAATATGAAGGGATCTTCTATGTACTTATAACGTACAATAGGAACACTTTTCATGATGTCCTGATGGATTCTGATATTATCACTTACATAGACTACACGCCTTTGTTCCGCATGAAGCACAATTATGTGAGTCGTATAATATCTACGCGTCAGATTGTCCACCCGCTTTTTGAACAGAGTACAGTGTGCGACGGATATATAGTACGGGTAGCTGTACAACTCGAATGGAGTGCCTCCTCGCAAATGGTTACCGAGATCTTGAAACTGATAACTCGGGTCTTCAAAGTGGACAAAAGAGCACACCATTTGTCTTGAGCACATCATGATTCGTAGAGGATCTAAATTGTGAACAAAATATAATGTCCCATGGTCATTGTAGGCCGCCCAGTGTTTATCTCGAGGGATACCCTTGTCCATTGGTCGGGGTTTTACTCCACCATTTGTTATCTGAGGTACGATAACTTTTTCTCTCACATAATCCCACATCAGTGTATAATCCAAAACATCGCCGTTCTGGAAAAATATCCCCGTGTTCAGAGACACGAAAACATCACTCCCTACTTTGAACAGTCTCGGTTCTATAGGTCCATCACCGATCCAGAAGTTCTTTGGTGCCGGAATGCCCATTAGAGAGCCATTTGTGATCGGTTTTAAATTTTGGTCAAATTTCTGGACATAAAAATAATTGTCCTGAAAGCTGTTATAGGGGTAATTTTTCTTGTCTTCGTATTTCTCTTTGTCTAGCCAGATGCGCAATATGGCTACCAGCTCACCGTTGTACCACGTGATGGCGGGGCTATTGGCAAAGAATACATTTTGGTGAGGCGGATCGGGAAACATTTGTGCAACTCGTTTTTCAACGCCAGGGGAAAACGAATACACCAGCGAGGACGTAACGTTCGTGCGGAAGGTAAGGGAAGACACATTCCCAAGAAATACAATACCGTCCATTTCATATGTCATAGAGAACCGATCTTTTGCTTCGATAGTTGGATTTCGCGAAGAGTCGGAATCTCTTGACTGGCGTCTTTTGACATCGTCACTGGTATTCACAGTGTCTGAGTATTTGTCTGATTGCAGCCGTCGCAAACGCGGCTCGGTTCCCGTTTCCAGAGCCTGAAAGTCTCGTCCAGCATCGTTTCTCATTAGTAGCACCACAACGCCCAAGAGACAAAGCAGAAAAATGCCAAACCGTCGTGTCTGGCGAATTTTGAAGGCTCGAAGTAAATTGCTTAGGTCCATGGCTTTCTGCAAAAAGCAAAGGATGATTACTTTCATACAAATCAAATGTTATTGCTTGTTATTTTCAATTGTCCGTTTCGAAAAAAAACTGTTCACAAAACTTCAAAAAAATTTTAAGACGTGACAAGAAAACAAAGAACGACAATTGTTAACCACGGAAATATTTCTCCAAAAAGAAAAAAACCCACCGTTTTCTTAGAATAAATGTGACTATAAGCCTAGATCACATGTCCTATCTTTATGTCTTAAAGATAGGATATGCCGTCTGTCTGACTGAGTTCATTTTTAAATATCAAAGTTATCACACGATAGCTGAACTAATTCAGTGCACACAGCTGATCTCGTTTCAAGATAAATTCAGGCTAGACTTTAATGGGGACTTTTAAGGGGGGGGGGAGATAGTTATGTACATGAACCATCACAAGTTGTCACAAAATTGCCGTTGCAACGAATGATCACCAATGGCCAATAAAATACAATAATGCATTTGATTTATTAAGATGTTTAGTCTTTTTGTAGATGGCGTAATAGCCGCGATTTCAAAGTAAAAAAGTAATTTTTCTCGTTCACCATACCAGCTATACCTTTAGGCTTATGGAAGAAGACTAACAAAGTTTCTGGACATGTGCAGTTCAGATGTGTGATATTAGATTTTTTTAATGTTTGTATATTTGATGGGGGTTTCAACGCAAAATATTGAAAAATATCGGATCACAAACACAGATTTCGCTTTGAAAAAACTTTTGACTAGAAAATCAAGCTTTTGATGATAAGAAGTGTATGCGAGGACCAAACATATTTTAATCAGTTTAATATGTTGTTTTAATTCTTAAATGATTGACAGTCATTCCATTACTGGGCAATAATACTAAATTTCCTCTTTTCGAACTATTTTTCTTCAATAAATCTTTCGCTGGTTTTATTCCTACAGATTTACGCCAAGAGAGTGCAAATAAAGTGTAATGACTTCAGTACAGAAAAACCTGCACTACTGTACTTATCCAAGTGCAGCAAGGACAGAAATAGATAATTGATGATAATGTTTAATACTTTATCAGATTTTGTTGAGTCGAGACATTCGGTACTGTTCCTACCTTTCAATTAAGCCTTCGCAGGCATTTAATACCACCCCTGGTCCGAAACGACAGCAGACAAAGCCATTAGTCGCGTGATACACCTCGAGTTCATGTCGCCAGCACCATCCCTCAGGTCGTTTTCTTACCCTAGAACAAAAAATGAATTCATCATTCAAGGACAAACAAAGGAGTTGCGTAATTTATATTTCATAATCTGAGAAGGACGTGTATGAATTACTTTGTGACACGTTTTGCTCCCACCACGATACTCATATTTCGAAAGTTTCTGGTCAACAAGAGGGATTGGTGATCTCATTTTTTTCTCTCGACAATTAAAGACTATCATTTTTACCATACACGCAAAGCCAGGTATATATCGGGCAGATAAACGTCCAACAAAACCTTAATTTTACATTGATATAAAATAACACTGACATTCGCATAATTTAATACATACATGTATGGCATGAAAACATCAGTCGCTGCATTAAATGTGTTGGGCATTACCTAATCATAACAGTATTTTAGGCTTGTTCAACACAGTCAGTGCCCAGTGACTGTGCGTGTAGCATATAAATCTGCCAGCCAAAAAAAGTGGAATCCAAATAAATTAACTGCCTAACAGAGACGCCACCAAAGTAATGGAGACAACAGAAGGACGATTTAAAGCTAACTTTTACAACTATCCTATTTTTCACTGTTCTTATCATATGTGATCACGCCTAAAATTTTATCCAGAATATCAAAAAGATGCACTCACGGTTTATAATTATACATTCAGTTACGTATGACAATACGAATTAAAAGCACCGACGAAAGTTTTTTCCTTCGATTTTCTATCAAACTTTTATATTTTTTTTTGTGTAATTACAACTCCCCGTCACCCCCCTCCACCCTCATCACGAAAAACAGTTTGGATATTAGAGCCATTTATACAAAGGGTTGAAACTGAGTCTGATATGCTTTAGGTGCTTCTAAGATCATATCGGTGGATACTTAAATTAATTTTGCCCCAAGTCGTATAGAAACAGTGATTTATACCCAGCACATGAAAAGAACTGGTAATTTAAACGATAGTTAGAAAGCGAAAAGATATTTTACAAGATATGATGCCTTTTGCTATGCCATTAATATTAGTCTTTCGCTATCTCAGGAAATGGTTTCTCGTTTTAACAGATAATATACTACTTGTTTCTCACCTTATCCCCCAGCAAAACGTACTGCCGAAGCTAGAAAAGGATATATATTGGTCTACATAGAAATCCTCACCGTACACTATTCAAAGACTATAGAGGCACATACCCAGTTTGTCTACCTGTATGTATGAGTAAGCCTTTGTCCCCACTGTTCTGTGTACAGGGCACCAGGTGGGGCGAACAGAGAGTATTTATACACCTTACATACCTTTATATTGAGAATCGATATTTTCGAGTACGTGTTTGGCACTGGGTAGAAAGTCAACTAGGCCTACTAGGCCACTATGACCCAACACACACCACCAAATGCTAGTTTTTACTAGAATGTACATACACCTGACTTATATGTGAAACTAAGCTAGAATGTTACAATAAATCCCTATGGTAAGCTTATAAGTTCATAAGTTCCATATAGCCGTTTAACGCACTATCATCAGCTACAGTATACGATATAATGTCCATGGGTATTTGTGACAAGAAAACTTACCTTCATCGGTCGAGAGAAGGGTCCCCATTTCCTCTGTCTGTCTTGAGTACCACAAGGCCGCTGTTCACAACACGGTAGAGGTGTTAACTGTTGATTATCACCTGAGCGTTGAGGTATCAGGGCGTGACGAAATTGGCCGTCGGCCTTTCCCTTGCTCTTTGTCGGGTGTCATTGGCTGGCGCGAACTGTGCCGCGTTTAACACCGTATTGAGAAAAACGTTTTCAGGCTGACCCCGGGAAAGCAACCGTTTTATTTTCACTGAACACTTACGTCATTTATCAATATAGCAGGCTCCACAATAAGCGGGCGGGGCTCATACGAGGGGTAATTCACGTTCCCAGCGTTTAGCTGTCACACAACACATCGGCTTAATCCAACACCCATTTTAGTGAAAACAGTGCAGGACACTGTTCCAGCATTACGCTATTTCGGAGAGTTAATGTTGACAGGGCCTTATATTATACAAGTCCATATCATTAGAATAAAAGGAACAAACTGTATTTGTATGCTTACAAGAGATCTATCAGAGCTCTGTGCCATCTAATACAAAATGAGAAGGTGTAGGGACATCATCTGGATTTTCTCACACTCCTGGTTCCTTAATATCTCATTAAACTTAATAAGCACCAAGTAATGTGGTAATTAGGCTCTTTCCCAAGCCAATTTCAGTAAATTCAATGGGAAAGATAAGGCTTACAACAAAGGGGTTCTCATTGTAGTAATTACCTTTGAATATATAATTTCTTTATTAGACCCACGTGTCCCTCACGCCGAGTCACGGCCCCGAGCCGCTCTGTGACAGCCCTCTAAGGGAGCGTTCCCATAAATCCATCGTACTAGCTGGATCGTTCTAACTCTGCGGAGGATTTTCGCTAACTTGCATTCAGTACCAGCGGGTTAAATGTCTGACAGGCCTACTCAAGCCGCTAGGGGATAATTAAAGATAGTCAATTACCCCCCAGTTACTCAAGGGGGCGTGCCAGACAATTAAGCTGATTACACTGAAGACACTTTAGCGAGAAGCCGCGTAGAGTTAGATCGAACCAGTTAGTACACTGGGTTTATGGGAACGCAGTCTAAGAGTATCCATTTACGTGTGTATGAATTCACAGGTGTATAGCTCCGAGACCAGTATGCTGTAATTATTCGGTTTTATAACAAACATTATCAAATAATTGTAGGTTGAAAATGTCATTTTATTGACATTAATACCTTGATTATGACTCAAAGTACGAAATATAAATACTGATAACTGAATATATATCTGTAAATATTACATGTATGGAGGCGTAAAAATTTTATATGCAATTTTTGTTCACGTATGGCAGTCGTACAGGTATGGAGACTACGTAGTAAGGTTTAGTAGAGGAGGGTGGGGAAAGCAAAATTGGTGAATTTAAGCATTCAGCGGCCATTTCGTCATGACTAAGGCCACGTTTCTTTTCAGAAAGCAGTTTAGTTACATACCAGTGTAATTATGTCACACCGAAAGGAAACACTCACATTGTGGCTTATAGCTGGGGGGGGGGGGGGGAACAGAGCCAGGAGAAATAGGACTAGATTTTATTCTAAAAAGAAAGAAAAAATGAAAATAACATAACTAGTAATATGACCAAAAAATTACCCTAACTTAGAAAGTGGCAGGTCATATTGTTAACAACAAAAAGAAATGCACTATTATATCGTTGTTCAAAGTTGCTAGTCCTGTTTCGTGAGGTAATACTGAACTCTTTTGTTGGACAGCCGCTCCTATCGCATTGCTCGGACGGGTCAGGACAAGATCGTCACTGTCAGGCCAATGAGTTATATACCTCTTTTTCCGCCCTTTGGTCAGGCGTTCAGCAAAATTGCCTAACTTTAAACGTCGTAAAATCTATATATAGGCCTAAAGCTTTCTCGTGTCTGCTGCCCATACCCACTGTCATTTCAAGGGGTTTAAAATAAAAAAAAATTCAAGCCCTGAAAAAAATAGTATGGTGGGGGAGGAGGGGTAGCCATCTTGGTTATTTATTTACATTTTGTTTATTTATTTTGGTCCTATATTGAGGCAGAATATCTCACCTGATATCACGTGATCACTAGGTCAGCACCTTGACAAAAACAGTGTCATTGATATTATAATGATAAACCCCCAACTTTCGATATATTATTTTGCTTTAACATAGACGACCCGCTCCCCCACACATATACTCTAGGCACAAACAAAACAAAAAAAAAACCGAGGGGTGGACGCATCGAGACATATATGTACCCTACGTGTGTGCAGGCTAACACTCGCACACGTGTACGTGCTCACGTCAGCGTCACGTACACTGATACGTGCGGTGAAATGATACAGTCAAGAGACATTAATATTTTAACACTAAAACAACGTAAGCTGTTCATAAGAGGCCTGGAAAATGATCCGAATCTTTGAGATCCTCGCGTCAAATTATTTCCCTGGAGGGTAGCATGATATGTATGCGGTAGGCCCACTACACTTTCGTAATTGATACTTGTTCACGTTGTTGTTTATGTGACACGAAAACGAGCCGGTCTCAATCCGATGCAATAAACACACCGCCCTAGGTGTCACTGCTTGTAATTCCCAGCTCTAATTAAACACAAACTGTGTCTGTTTAATTTTTAAACAAAAACCAACGTGTCTCAGTTCTAGGTTGTTTAATACTTAAGACATATGTTTGGAAATTATTCTTGAAAACTGGCTTGGTAATTTAAATAAGCACGGCAATTTATCAAAAAACTTTCCATTTTAAAACACGTTGGTTTTAATTCCCTGCAATATTTCCAGATATAGTCGTTTATGACTATTAACTTGAAGGTTTTTATTTGTTAGGATGTTGTACATTGTAGTGCTACAATGTATACAAATTGTTTCTAGAGTGTAGGTCTTTCTGGCAGTCTAACAAGTAATAATAATAATAATAATAATAATAATAATAATAATAATAATAATGGATAAGATGACCGGTCTCATTTTTTGTTGGAAAAAGTGCAAATTATTTTTTATGCTCTGTTCTTCACTTATAGATAAAATATGCGATATGCGAGGTTTATATATGCCAAGTTGCAGAATCAATCATAAAAATCATCAAATACTAGCCTACACACGAGTGAATGCAAAATTATAACTTAAATATTAAAAACTGATATGAACAATGTGTCCCAGAAGGGAGTTTTGAACGGTGCGAAGTCGAGATCGGTTTTTAAAAGAAAAAGTTTCGAAAACTGGGTAACAGTTAAAGATATACATTGCTTTTAAGTAAGGTTTTAATAGATGTAATGAAAATACTAACGTGGTCATACAGTATACTGGGTCAATGAAAGAAAATAAGGACCAGGCATTAGGGTTTTTATTTAGTTAATTGCTGTGGTATTTTGAATATCTGTTACAACAGACTTACCCGATTTAAACGCACTTGATGTCCTGAACGCTAGTCTCTGACGTACTGCTGTGAATATTTTGACTCGCGTAACAATACAAAAGGCAACTTTGTTGTGATGATTGTAGGACAATGATGATGACAGTTGGTTTTCAGTTATTTCAGTATGCTACATGTAGCAGACCCTTTCACGCCTCCGATACATGAACCCAGAATGCGTTTTTCTTTAAAGCTTTTTTTTATTTGATAGAATTTGTTAAATAAAGAATAAGCAGATTTTGTTATAAATCAAAAGGGGAAGCGACTTTAAGAACAAAGCCAGCTATAAACACGGAAATTGATTTTATTATAGTTCCAAAATCAAAATGATTAAGCAACATTATTATTTAACCATAACGTTTGAGGATGTGCTCCAGGAGTGATGAGTTTCAATCAATATCTAGTTAACTGAAGCTTTCTAAGCATTTAGACCTACCTGTGTCGGCGCACACTCCTCTAATTAAAGCCCCCCTCCCCCCGTATCATTTAGTTTCTCAGTTAGCCGGGTTCTTTGGTTCACTTTGATGGCGTGTACCACCCTATGGCGGAACACACACACACACACACACACACACACACACACACACACATTTATATAAGATGTATTAGCTTGTGCGCCATTATCCGGCTTGTCCGTGTGGGATAGAAGTTAATAAGGATTGAGAAAGCTTCTGTTGTAATCTGTCCTCCCTTCTTCCGCTTCCCAGTTAAATATCACGCAGTTAAATATCATGGGGCTGTTTAACTAATCAGGTGAAGCACAATGCTCTAAGAAAAAAAAAGCAAAATTTAGTCAGGACGCATTCCAATGCAATAGTCTTCAAATGAAAATGTCCAACCAGAAAAAACCTGCAAGACAGCATGTGGTTCTGTTGCTACGACAAATGGTCAAATGGTGCGTTTCTGGTTTCGTGTCACGTTCACATTACTTACTTATCTGATGATTGAATGCGTCTGTATCGTGATAATTTCTATCAAAATGACCCGTTTAATTGTTCGTCTTTTGGGCCCTTTTGCTGTTTGATATGCAGAAATATTTTTAAAAAACCCCACTTGAAATGATGAAGTCCCCTTGCTTAAGTAGAAGTTAGACACGCTCCTTGAGCGATTAAGGGGATCTGTGTAAACGCTACTTGACACAAGAATGTTTAAAAGTCGACGCTGTGATGAAGTACAGAAAACTGTCGCGGGCAGCCACGAGCCCGTTAAGTACCCTGGACACCAACGTCAGCACAGTGCCCAGACAAATAAAACGCATTAGTTTAGATTAATTAATCATACAGAGGTCAAATTACGGCGCACTTATTACGTCAATAAGGGTGTTATCATTTGATTTGTACTAAAAATGTATTTCTTGAAAAATTCAAGAACGTGACATACAGATGGCATGAATAGTAAAGCAGCTATAACGTTCTCGTAATAAGTTTCGACGGAGCATAACGAAATGAACAAGGCCCGTTTCAGCCGCCACCAGAATTCGCTTAAAACTTCTAACAATACAACTGGCACATCTAGCCGAATGCCGCCGTATTAGGTCTTCTCTGTCACGTACTTCAACTTACGGCTTTTTATATGTGGCGCACGGATTTACATTTTACCAATTATAAAGTATTAGCACTTGCTGATTGACTATGTACATTTGAATACGATAAATATTAAACGTGCATTAAACAGTAATTGTAATAAAACTGTTAAAATGGTCATATGTGAAACAAAGCATAAAACAAAACATTAATGCTCATGAAGAGATAGAAAAAACAATTTTGCGTAAGGAATAAAATACAAAGAGGAAGGCATTGTGACACAAGTGAAAATGATAAAGATTCTGCGCCCACATTCCATCACATTTCTCCTTCTCTCTCTCTCTCTCTCTCACACACACACACACACACACACACACACACACACGCACGCACATACACCCTCACACACAAGGCAAGCAGTATTACGATTTTATATCTTTGACTCTTTCATCTAATGTGTTTTTGTAAACTGATCTCGAATATGCAGCAAAGTTAAGTCTTCTACCATCTATGAAAATTTCAAAGCATTATATGTAGTAAACAAACTGCACCTTCAGTTGAAACAATGCATACGGGCTACGGCAGAACCATATGCCAGCTCGTAATGGTTGACAGAAACGGCGCGTGCTGCGTCGCTTTTTGCAATAACAACTTGTGCGTGCTAGTCCTCCCATGTGTTTTCAATGATACGCTTGAGTAATTAAAAAAGATCGGAACCGTCTTTGCAAATTATGTTTCAGTTTTGTCGACAGCAAGCCGACAAAAATAAAACAGGTTTCTGTTAGGGTGTGACCCTGCATGACGCAGCTTAACAATAATAGCTTTTTCATGCTTGCTCCATCTTAATTAAAAGAACAAAGGACGACTTGGATATTAGGCTCAAAAAATGATACCCCTGGAATTGTAGGATCTTTTCATAACTGCATTGGTTGTTGAAGAAAACACACACATGAGTAAATCACCAGTTGAGGTAAGTAGTACTAATATCATTTTTTTCATTGATCAGTGCTCTAATGATAACGCCAATTTATGTTTAAAAATGTTTTGCGGTTACCTTTTTTTTTTTTTTTTTTTTTTTTTTGCAATTCTGATAATCAAACGAGAGTGAAAATTGATCTCAAATCGGGGCTTACCAGTCTCGTTATCACATTCTAAAATGACAGCTTCACACTGCCAACGAGAGATTCAGATGAGGTCACTCAAGTTTGTAATAACAATCTGGTAACCAGATCACTGTACCGATTTTTAAAATGATTACTGTTGAATAATATCTGTTGAATCTCCGCAACACTCATATACGAAGAGTGATAGAAAAAACGGTGTCTGCACTACAGTAGGTTTTTGTAAATATGTTGCTTCACTGCAACTGCACTGTGCCAAACATAATGCATAATTTTTCTATATGTAGATGAATACTACCAAAAAATGATACATTGTTTTCGTCGCCTTTTCCACACCTTTCATACTAATGTCGATTCAGTATTTTCCACACATAACATTGTTAATAACAAAATCTTTGTTTCAAAGATTAGCTGTTAAGACTCAGAACGTGCAATCTATGTTCGTAAGGAGACTCATTATGCTTTAAAAGGTTGTCACATCTTTAAAATTTTATAATAATTGCTTTGAAAACTGGTTCTTATCTATTTCATTGCCAGTCTATGCATCACTAAACAGGTGAAAGAAACAACATATACAGCTATATCACATTTATGCTCATTTTTTTTAGTCTTTCTCACCGTTACTCCATAAATGGGCTCTTCTAGATATACAGTCCATACTCGAACAAAAAATCTTTTAAATTTCTATTGGCGATCACAAAAATTTAAGACACGTTTGCGTGATAACACGTTCATATGGTCATCAATATTACAAGCTTGTGTGGTCCCCGCGGAAACGGAAAAGAACTGCAACGAGACGGGACGTGCTGTCCTCAAGTGACACTAATATATTCTGTGGTTTCTGGTCCAATCTTGGATCCAGGCCTGTGTCAATATCTCCAAATTGGTTGGTGTTGGGCCACTTCTTTGGAATGCCATCCTTAATTCGTCCCAGATATGTTTTATCCACGAGCAAAAGAGTGGATCTGGTAGATGAATCCTCACCAGTAGGGAAGTATGAGGGGTTGCATGGTCGTGTTGTAGGCCCTAATTGTTCTGGAATAGCCCTTGAATGAATGATACCGAGTGATTTTAGAGGATGTCTCTGTACGTTGCCATTTTGGAATAGAACCACTGGTCAGAGAGTTTTAAGGCACAAAGCTCCCATACCTGGACTGTACCACCTCCAGCAACCACGGTTTCTTACATTTTCTATAGAAACAACCGTTTTCCAAAAAGACGAAGCACCTTACTACGGCTACATGTATCACAAGGGCGCAGTTCGATTTGATTCATCAGTGAACGTTGAATGTTTCCAATGAGCCACTGTAAGGTTCCGGTTCTGCATGGGCCACCGCATTCTGTTTCCATGGTGGACTCGTTTAACTTTGGTTTTTGGCCATTCTTCTCGCCCATGTTGAAGTAGTCTTCTGTTAACATATCGACATTGTTTGTATTGTTTGGTTTTATCGACATTTTCGGACCAGTAGTTCTGCGGCAATGGCTCTGACAGGTTTTTCCTTTTTTCCAGCAAAATTGCGACAATGTGAGGATTGGTGATACAGGGCATGTATAATGGCCTGGTGCTGCGCTGTAGGTGACATCTCTCCTCTGGAGAAATCTCATTACAGTTTTTCTTGATACCTACGCTCTCTGGCAATTTTTGCATTATTGAGGTCTACACTATGGAACACTACCATCTGGTTCCTCAAACATATGCCCGCTATGCCTGCTTTGGTTTTTTAAGGTGGTCTCACCTTTTCTAAATTTCTATTCAATATTGGCAGCTAGACAAAACAAATCTTATAGCCACAAAAAGAAACATCTGTTTACAAACCCCTAACATCCTTGCCTTTACTTGCCGTATACTGAGTGAAATGTTCTGTTTAAATTGCAGAAACATATTATTTGAGAGTGTGACAACCTTTTTAAGCAATGTCGTGTTTAAGCGTGTTTTAAATTGTTCTAAATACGTCACTGATAAAATTTTAATCAACTTCTGTCTAAATGATTATTGAAGTGAAAGTGATACTTTCCTTCTTTTGATTCAGTGTTTTGGCCTTTTTTCTATGAATGGTATGCGGTTGTTAATATATTCAGGACAAAATGAACGTAAAACCTTTCGAGAAAACGGGTGTGCATGGGCCAAATGGGTGGGGTTAGCGTAATTGTTTTTGCTGGCTTGTTACGTTCCACGAGCGCTGTTGACTACTTATTCCATACTGCTTTCAATTTCATTGCTGTCTATTTCAATTAATACTTGTCACTGTGGGCACTGTTTTTTGCTTGCCGAGTAGATTTGATTTGATATGCAATCACACCGAACCTACGGTATACCACGTTGAAATACAATAGAAATACTTTTTGTTTGGTTTAATCACAAAGCTGCGTGACAATATGGATATTTGATACCTCAAAGCTACCATAAAAGTAGCGATCTTTGAAGTTATTTTAGCGTCTGCTGTGATAAAAATATCACATGATACTGATTTTAATAGGCATTTCCTTGCCTATTACTTGTTTTGTCTCGCCACAAAAAGCATTGCACTGTTGAATGATTGTACTATACGCATATCCACCCGCGTTGGGTAAAGCGTTTTATTTTCCTTTAAATGATATCTTCAAGTTGTCTTGTGGTTTAGTCCATGGCCACTTACTGCAAAAAGAAGGCATGTGATAGAATGGGCATATAAGTTCTTAAGTTCTAATATTTATAAGGTTTTATTTATTCCATTTTTTCTTTTATACTCTCCAGTGAAGATTGAGACAGCTCAAATGTGTATTTCCAAGTTTTTTACTTTTTACGTAAGATCATGGCTTTTCTCAATGACCTTTCTCCAAAACGTTTTCCCATCAATTCCCCTTTTCTCTAGAGACGGGAATCTCGTCAAAATCCACGGTATGTTAAGGTGAGTTCGGTTTCAATTACTTAAACCAGAACCACGTTCCTCCGCCCACGCAATATGCTCAAGTATTGTTTAGGGTGGAATCAAAAAGCATTTGACCATCACCTCCATTAATGCCTAAGATATAAATATTTAGAAAGAAAATTATTTCTGCATCGTTTCAACCGAAGCAACGAGGTGCCTTACAAAAATGAATGAAATGAAAACAAAACAATGGCATTTGCATAAATAGGAAAAAGACCGCTTAAAGTAAGGTGCACCCTAGCAACCATCTGTGCTTGCAGCTGACTGAGAAGCATTAAGCTGATACATTATTGTGCCCCGGAACTAAAGCATTCCAACGAACTTGCTGATGTCATGAGGTGAAATATTTAAAGGGAAGGTAGAAATCATGGTGTGGCCAGTATAACGTGACTCTGAAAACGTGCTGCACAATTTTCCTCACTTATCTCTGAAGAAAGGGTTCTCTTTGAAACGCGAGGTTATAGATTTTAAGGTAATTTCTTGGTGTATTGTGTTTCTTTTTTTTTCAGGCCAGTAGTTTTTCTTTTAGTTTTTAACAAAATTAGCTTTACGTAAAGAGTTTTTTGAAGAAAGGAAAAATTTTTATGTGGAGATTTTCATTCACTTCAACTTTTTTACTTTCAGATGCGATTCCTATGGGCATCAGCAAGCATAGCGCTGCTTTTTCTCATCTCTAGTTGCCAAAAAACCTCAGCCGAAAAAGTACAGAAATTCTGTGGACGCGACCTTCCAAGAGCAATGTACATGGCCTGTGGAATTGTACGAAGAAAAAGACGCAGTTTAGACAGTTCGCTCAGTGCAAGCAGACTAACAGATTTGCATAAAGTATTGAATGTGCCCGCACCCCGTTCTTTTCAATGTAAGTATCTTTTTAGCATGGCAATTTTACGCGTGGACACTGAATATAGCCCAATTAAAAAGTGCTGTTGTGGCCCCATGCCCCTGGAAATGGAAAGCGGGGGGAAACTAAAAAAAGAGGAAAAAACAAACTATTTAGTTATTACTTTTTATCTAGTGGGAAATCCAACCCTATGCTCCGTGTGGAGCGTAAAATAAGAAAGAAAAAAAGAGAGGAATCATGCACTTTTATTTTATAGTTAATGGAAGATCCCACCCGATGCTCCTGGTGGAGCTACAAAAACTTAAAGGCTGAAAAAAAGAAATTATTTAGTTTCAACTAAAATCTAAAAGGAAATCACACCCTGAGTGTCATAACCTTAAACTGAGAAAGGCCTTCACTGGGCTTAAATCACACTCGCCTCGTTCGCGGATGAACTGTGTCGTCTCCGTATCGCATTCAGAACATAAGGTTAAACTGAAACGATTTATGATAAATCCAATGCAAAAGATGGGTACGAAGGATAAAGTGCGTGAGAGCGGAGGGCGGGGGGAAAGTGACATTTACTTGGTCAACCCTTAAAGTGAAAGGTGGCGCAATAAAACGTCGTCAAACTGGGTGCTGGAAATGGTAATATATACAGTTAATTCGAGCTCGAGAAGATACGCCTGTCATATATTTTCCCAGTGTTTTTAGATAATAACCTATCACAGATAACTTAAGCTGATCATTAATTTCAATATCATGATGTTCAAGGGTTTCAAAGGGAAAGGGCTGAGGTCGCTTCTTAAATGATACCACTGTTATTTTGTGTGATATTTTGAATCACGCTATCAATTTATTTGGATACATCTAATGCAGCTGATTGCGAAGTTCAAAGAGATAACAGACGGTTATGAGCAAAAGCAAAATTATGCGATGAAAATGAAGTATCATAAACCCATTAAGCGATGCCGTGAAAAAAATTAACTGATATGTGAGCGTTTAGATTAATACAATGAAATAAGATTCCCGCTAGAATAGAATTGTCCCCTTTTGGCAGTCATTATTCTTAAACGCCTTTTGTGGTATTATCATGCACCTAAGTGTAGGAGTGCTTTGATGTTAGAAAATGTTCCTTTGAAATATACAAGCACCCATCATTATGATTTATTTGTTTCGTTGCTACTTCAAACAGTCGAATTATGTACGTCAGTCATAGCATAAACGTCATGAAAACATAAACTTTACTAAATATTTTACGGTTGTTACAAAGTGACCATAACGTATACGAGACATGAAATGGCAAACCCACTTTTACATTACAAATTATTTATAGTAACAAGCGTTTGTCTTTTTATAAACATCTTTCATTTTCCGACGACAATATTTCATAACACTTGAAGCACTAAACGCCCGCGATCAGACGACTACCAGGGGCAATCTGTCAAAACCGCACACTATGCGCTTTTGCTTTTTTAACCTATCACTTTATCATTATCGTCTAGACTGGCTGAAAACGAATGCTAAAACAGTTCATTGGCTTAGAATTGGACTTGTTGAACTGAAGTCAATATAATTCAAGATCAAGGAGGGTAAAATGTTGTTTTTTTTTTAACGTTGAAGGCATTTCATCAAAACAATAGAGGATGTTCGTTTTTCATTATTGCGCCAAGCTTTGATCCCAATAGAAATCTTAACGAGTATATCAAGAGGAAAAAAATAACAGACAGCAATAATTTGATATTAAACTGCCAGTAATCCCAATGTTATCTAATCACAATGGATTGACAAACAAAGAAAAAAGAAATGGTAGATAATTCAATATTTAAATACAATTTTGGGCGGCAATCGATGAGCACAGTAAAACACTCCAATAAGGTCACTATAGATATTTCTCTAGAAATTTCCATGAAGTCTGATTAACAAAGTGTTTAATGAACTCCGACTGACCAGACTTTTGTGACAGTTGTGTATAGCGACGCCCATACAGGCATTTTTGACATGCTGTTTGACTTAAAACATGTGTTACGAAATTTGCTAACAATCACCGCGAAAGTTGAGAGGGCATCAAACGACAGGGTTATAATTTCAGGATCCTGGGAATACGGTCTTGACATATGAAATTTAAGTTTAAACAAATTGCATTCAATGTCAACAGCAAAAAAAGATACGCCCTTCTTGTTGAGATTTTAAAGCTTATTATTTTTAGACAATAGGTTGAGTTACAATGTAAATTGAATGCAAGTTTTGTTTTTAAAGTGATGTCAAATCTTCCCAAACACGTTGATATAACGCATATTTCTGCTAAATGAATTGCTTTGTTTCCTCTAAATGAAATCAGCCGCTGTTTAAGTCGATACACCTCGATATTAGGCCTATTTATGAATTTGGAAGATATCTGATATTATCGATTTTATGAAAATGAAGTACAAATAATGAAAGGAATTTTTAATGATAATGTTGTCAACCAAAAGACTACTCCTTTTTTTTCGAGCGTACGCGCATGAGATTTCTTGAGATTGTTTAGTGAATTTTTACTGAAACACATTCTTTACAATTGTAAAGAAAGATAATGAAAGAAACAGGTCGTTTAACATATAATCATCCATATGTAGGTCTACTTAGTCTAGCTTCTTATAGGCCTACATTCTTGAAATAATAGCCAGCATCGCACGTTAACGAATGTTTTGCAATACTACGTGCAGCATAAAGAAGTATTTTCTAATGTTTATTTTCTTTCTTTTCAGTAATGAATCTCTTCTATCCATCCGCACTGGATGCTATTGTTTCTTCCAAGACACTGACTACGGAGTCGGTTCAACGTCGCTTGCTTCGCACTTCTATTCTTAACAAGGCAAGGACAGAAATATCACGGACGGTTAAAACCCCCTTATTTACCAGGCGTTCAACGCCTCTTCATGTTGTCGCCAATCTGTGTTGCAAATACGGTTGCACTGTAGAGGATCTGGAAGGAGTTTGCTAGCAATTTAAGACGTTACAGTGATGCTGTATAAACCACAGTGGCTCGAAAAGTTTCAAACGATGCCTTCATCGTTTACGACGACCAACCCACGGTACTTATAAATTACGACATCTCGTTGCTGCTTTTGATGGAAAGGACGGGAAAGAAGAAGTCACAGAACGCGGATTTATTTTCCAAAGATAAGACAAAATTGCATATAAGAGACAAATCAATATTATACCTTGTAAAAGCTCATTCAAGTGAACGATTTTTTTCACACTGTCAAAAAAGCCCCAGGTGCAACCTTATTTCGAGTTCTGTAACTCGTACTTTTGTTATTTATAGTAGTCTATTGATGAGGCGACTCCTTTAAGCTGCCGTAGAATGGTTTTCATATTTTTCTTTCAGTGGATACGAGCAAAGCATTTGTGAAAAGTAGAGAACCTACGAATAATGTGTCATTTAAACTAATAAAAACTAGGCAAGGACATAAAAAGCCTGTAAATTATGTATCTCTGTGATTTGTTCCATCAAATCACACTTCGATCTCAAGGTTCCCTTTCAAACCGGAACAGCACAAGACTTAACGGGAGACAAAGATCAAATTTACCTAAATATTATTTATTTTAATGAATGCATTAATATCACAAAAAATGTTTCACAGAAAATAATGTGTTTTCCTAATGCATAACTAGTATTGATGTATGCGACATGTTCGTACTTAATTTATTGATCAATAAATGTTGCTTAGCATTTATTTATGAGAGAGCAGGTCTCTCTCTTGTAATGTAGGAAGTAGTTGCCGGAGGCATTTTTTGGATTGTACTTTCAGCTTAGATAGATAGATGAAGCTTGCGCTCAGTCTATAAAGTAGGTGACTCTAGCTTTATTGTTACAGTGTATTTCAATAAAAGGAATAAAGATTCTTCTTATATTCTCAGTTTAAGACATGTGTTCGTGCTTTTACACAAGTAACACGTGCAATAAGAAAATATTAAACATGTGTCGCCTCTAAAAAACCAGACCGATGAATAGTTTTGGCAGTTATCGTTTGAAGTTTAAATATTTCACAATAACTGAGATACTTATTCAAAAATAGACTTGCAGAAAACACAAATGGCACGTTTTCTAGACTAAACACTTATATAGAAAACATTTAACCTTAATTTCATGCTATGTTCGTGCCAACAGCTTCCAACATTCAATTTTTGTGCTCACAGATCGACTAATACAGCAGCTGCAATATCAAATATTTATCTTAAGTCATTTTGCGATATCTTTAAACAACAACAAAAAAGTGTGCCAACTTGCGGTGTGAAATTAAGTAGTGGCTAAGTCCATGTCACCTTCCTGAAAGAGGACCGTCTGAGCACTGGAATATGAGACGGTTAAACAATTTTTACACTTTAATTCCAATATTAAACCTCAGCCCATTTCAATTGTAATGATGCCCAGCACAGGCCCAGAACCATCAAAATAAACATAATCCATATTCATCACCTGTAACAACAAAATAATGAGAAAAGGAACTTTAGAATATTTGAAACCCGTTTAACGAAGGCAAAATGCGATCGATGTATAAAGGAAATAAAAAAACAACGATAATGTTAACGCATTGTGATATGTTGTCACCTCTAGTGCAATCTGAAAGTGATGGTTCGTTGCTGCGCCATACATGGCAGATTTGAAGGGCGTCATGGTTTTATAAAAGAATCTTTTCATTAAAGAAGTCCGATATCAGCAATGTTCATAACATACCACACGCAAAGGAAAAACTTTAAAATATTTGGTTGCATTTTAATTAATTAGGTTGAGTTTTATGTCTGTAATTCAGATACTTGGGGCCATCATATGTATGATGGGTCTTATCTTCATGTTTTGTACATACATGTAACTCAGGATCTTTTATTTTGCATCGTTTATCGAAAGTTTACTATGATTTCAAAGGGTCTGGACGAGCAGGATATCTCATTTTATACAACCCGCTAGAGCTAAAATTTGCAACGCCTTAAAACATTTTAAAATGATAAGATTCGAGCCGACAGTTAAAATGTTTAGGCACACTAGGTTGCTTTTTCTATAATTATATTTAGTCTGGTGCAAAACTACACAGCGGACTTGGGTTTACGCTATGTAAGAGTACTTGCTATAATAAACATGCTCGTGCGGTGCCCCCGTGCAGTGCCTCCCATTTTTGCTAATATTACATCGTGTTCCTGACAACACCTACACGTACGTCGCGCAACGTTAAACTTCTGACTCATACATCTGAGTGAGAATACCGGTTCTTCTGTTTAAAATCCAGCTGGGTACTTAACGATTAGATGTAAAAGATATTGTGCTTTTCAAAACTTCGAAAGGTGATATTTCTGTGAACTTGTGGGAGATGTCACTGAAAAGACCGCCTCTAGATTTGAGATGGTGAAAGTAAATAGTAAATAAATATACCCCCTGACAAACAGACCACATACTTCTCCTGACATTTTCTAATTGGAATATACTAAAAACAAAATCTATCGTCTAACCTAATTTGCTAGCTGTCATGCACGCCCTCGGCCATTAGTTCTTTGATAAAAACCTAGCTCGACAAAGTATTATACATACGTCTTCGTGCACACGACTGACCAGTTATTAAGATGACCTGAAGTGACCCCTCAGTAAATGTGTTAGATGAGGTCACCCCTCGATCAAACTAACCAATGTCTTGTCACTAACTAAGTTTAAAGGCAAAAAAATATGGAGCAAAAACTTTTCAGAAATTGCTGCAGGTGCGCATCGCATCATTTGATTTCTAAAATCAGAGCAAACGTTCACTGGACACTTTTTTATGCCTTAAGGGAAATGAACTAAAGCTGCAATCATATTTCAATTAATGTCCATTCTATATGTGTCAGAGCCCATCTTAGAAATCATATCCCCAAAACAGCAGCATTCACATGCGACATTCGTGAATCATAACATTTTTCGAATTTTTTACCTCTTTAAAAAAAAAACTCACCATTGTATTCCTATGCCTAGCCCCAGAAGGTGAACTGCACCGGTGAATGACACCATGAATTATTGTGGAAATATTTTCTCTTGGGCTGAAACTACTAAGTCAGAACTGTATCATTTTAAATGTTATCATTTTAACAGAACAATTTTTAAAAAAAGAACCTTAAATTAAAACGTCTTTTGATTGACATACGCCTCAGTGTGACAAGATGAGTCAGAGTCGTGCATGTGCATATAAATAGGCCTTTGTTGACAGACACAAAACTAACAACATCAAAATTAACATGAAAACATAAAAATTACAATAACTTGAAGTTAAGGTCCTTAGTAGACTTTTCTATACCCTTGAATAAGAGTGAAGGGGTATTTCCCAAAATAAATTTGGTTTCATTAAAACGTCCCCTTCTCTGGTATTTGTTATTGTCTTCACCTTTCTGTTTCCTATCTTTTAATGTGATTTTTTTCTTGAGAAAAAGAGCAAAATTAATATCAAAAGTCAAAATTATAATGTTATTAACAAGCATTGCTATATATTTTAATTTGTATAGAAAAGAAATTATTTCACGATGGGCAAAATGAAACAACCTTAACTATTGCTGAATAATATTTCCTTTGCTAAGTTCCATACTTATCTCTTTCTAAGTCATATGAAAAGAAATAAAGTCAATAAACAATAAATCAAAAAGTTGTATTGCCATTGCAATTTACCCTAATGAAACCATATCAAATAAAAAAAAACACAAACGGCTTTCCCCTTTTCTTGAGGCAGAATGAACTTCCAACGATAATGCCACATAGACGATAGCCACGTTATATATTTTCCTTGTATGTATGGTATCACACAGCCACACTAAAAATCCAAACATGGCGTTAAACAGTCGTCTTGTGACATTCCGATAAAACAGGACACAATGCAATCAGTGAGGCAAAGCAAGCCTTGGTCGATATGTTTAAAGACATTTGAATACTAAAATTTCATTCCAATATGGAAAAAAAACCCACATTACATCTAAAAGGATAACTGAGGAGTTGATGTTTTAATTCGTTTTAAAAGCTGTAGGGTTATACAACTGTACATATCCACACAAGTGGATTGATAGCGCATACCACAAGCCACACTCAACCTCATTGAAAGGAAAATGCGAAACTCGTAAATAAATCGATTTTCTGAGTGACTAATGGGAGAAATACAACACCCAAAGGTAATTCTCGTTCCGTCGGTGGGTATCAATCCAGTGGCGGATTTAGAGGGGGGGGGGGGGGGTCAGGGGGGTCCTGACCACCACCCCCTTCGGTTTCTGAAATATATATCACAACAATATTTCCTTCTTGAAATTATAATTCTGATTAGCTAAATCATAGTTCTAAACCATACCAAAGGGCACTGTTTGCTCTCCAAAACACCAAAAAATTTTCGGGGAGCTTGAGCAAGCCTCGAACCCCACACCAAGGGGGCGTTGGTCGGCTTCGCATCCGAGGCCTGTCGTTTCGGACCCCCCATCCCCCACCCTCAAATAATCCTCGATGCGCCCCTGCAATCGTCTAAAATATCATTTTCAGGCAGCCCATTTTCATATGTCACGGCAAGTTACTTCTTTTTAAAAGGCGTGGAACAACTGCTCGAAAACCAGTTTTACGTAAAGCGACAATGTAATGAATGCATGTAACCTTTTATTTGGCCTAATTTAAATGTAGAAATGCCGTGTTGTAAATGGTGTGCAAGGGGGTATTTCAGTTTAGAACTTGAAGGTGTGGTGGTGAATCGTAAGCGTTATGGTGGATAAATGCCATTGTATTTGTACTCATCAATGACACCGGCAAAATACAAAGCGAATAACTAAAAATAAACAAATAGAAAAATAAAACATGAAAATATTTTATCAAACCTTATACAAACAAAATACCTACACAATTTGTATCATTATCTAACATTCTATATTTTGACTGGTAAAGGTATTCGTATAGCCTCAATTCTTTTAGTCGACATCAATCCATGAGAAATCAAACGGGATCTTTCTAATGCAGATTTCTTCCGTTCTCGCAGGAAATTAAATTGATGCCCTGATATGGAGATGCGATAAATGTCCCCCACTCGCTCTATGTGATCAACTGTATTGAATTCTCATTTTTACATTATTGAAAACGACTGTAGAGAGACGAAAATAACGCCTCAGTACCTACTCTAAAACCAAACTCGCTATTCTCATGACAGATTGCATGTTTATGAAATGATAAAAAAGTGCCAGTTGAGGAAAGAATTATTTTGTTGACCAAGTAGATGGTAAATTGGGCATTTTGTTAATTATTTTAAAAGAAAGAATATAGGACTTAACTCTCCCCAACACCAGACGAAATGATGGGGACATATGCATTTACGTATATAAATATTAAGTAGTAAATTATTTTCCTTAATGCTCACATTTTAATTAGTATCAGAAATTAAAAAGATATTGAAATATTTCAAAGCAATTGAGCAGAACATAGTAACACCCCTTATACATTTACGCAAGTCAGAATAATAAAATGAATAATCAGCAATTAGATGAATCTAATAAGTATAATACATAAATAGGTGGTCCTAATTCCTGACCGGTACGCAGAATAATCCTGTCAGTCGGATTAATAACTTGAAGCATTGTAGTCATATTTCACAATCCTCATAGCTTTCATAACATGTAAAAAAAAATGCGTCACCTGATGTTATTGTGACTGCACCAGTCATCATGTCAACGCTTATTTCTCATTGGTAGATTTCCTTGCCTAGACCGAGGGCACGCCTATGTTACCTTTTTATTTTTAGGTAAACAAAAGAATTCCTGAAAAATAGTTTTCTTTTGTACTCAATGCACGGCGTAACCATCCCCCGCGAGCGAAAATACTTAAAGGAAGCACCTAGATCTAAACAGGTATAATCACCTGTAGACTTTTAGTGTCTAAATAGGACGGGAGCAGGTTGGTTTCTGCGTGAAGCGAGTTTCCCACCACACCCCAATACACACGCTTAAATAGCGAACGCCATTCTAAAGCGGCCTGGCTACTACTTGAATAGAAAAGGATCAATACGACTATTCCGAGCTCGGTGCTGCGTATTTGTCACCCAAGCTCTTTTAACAAAAGGCCGCGCAAGTGCTACTGGGATATTGTTTAACAATCGAAACTCCACATTGAATACACCCTAGTAGAAAGATAATCTAACCAGGTCGCACACCCAGTTACACAGGTCGGAAAAACTAGGCGAAAAGACGCTTCTCGGGGGAGGTAAGTTGTTTAATTTCAACTTATAAACCTGTTTCGCAGTTTCATTAATTGAATGATGTAAATGATTTACCTAGTGTTGTTATTTAACTAAGACTTAAAGGAATAAGTTAATGTGGGACCCACCCTTTGGCCTTATTTCGCGGGAACCAGTTATGAAACAGCAAATTCTGCAGAGTTGACAAAACTAGTTTTTAAAGATCTATCTAGTTAAGATGATAGGAGTACAAGAGTGCGGACAGGTAAGACTTTTTTTATATCAATTCCATTCGTATATCATAGGGCAGGCCGCTTGCAGGCTAAAAAGTTTACATGTATACGGAACTCCTTTCACCTTACATGCCCCGTCATCCAAATAGTTACTTAATCACGGTTTCGATCGTTTTGTACATAGAAAAAGAAAACGTCGGTGCATCCATCTATTACACTGTCTGTCTGATACTTAAAGTACAGCATGATATTATGGCTCAGGTAATTGCTAGCCTCGTGGACTCACTTGTCAGTCTTAGCTGGTGGGGGGAAATGCCATATGTCGACGCCATAATCACCTTCGAGAGCATGCTTGTGACAAGTTTGAGTTCGAAGGGTTTCCTAATATGGATAACAACTAAACAACCAACTCATGGTCAACGTGTAGGTCAGGGAAAACAGGGAAGGGAGTAAGACGTTAATCACTAAGACTAAGACTGGGCGTGGTCAGACGGCCATCCCACCCTCAGGTGTGTACCGAGCCATGACTAATGTACACTCATATCCCCTATAAATTAAATTCAGTTCCTATTAAGTCGGGTGAAAATGACTAAATATTTAGCTAGTTTTCACCCTTGAGCGGTAGACAACCCCCGGTACGTGCCGTTAATTTCGCACATTAAGAAAATATGTCAGAATTACCCACCATCCGTGGTTTCTGACATGCGCAGTTGCACCTCTCATTTACAGCCATGGCTGAAAGGCGACTTAACATCCATATGGATTAGCTCTGCTAAAACGGACCAAAATATGCAGAATATCAATCAAAGTGGCATTAAATCTGTATAAAAAATGGTTGTGTATATTTGCACGTTGTGACTGTAAGATATGTACATCCTTCATGTAGTTTAAGCTTGTAAGCCGAGTAAGTATTCACACTAACGCAAATGTATTGGTTGGTAATGAGATCCATTATAACTTCCAATGGACCCTTTCCCTCATTATTACCTTAATCCCAAAATTATACTGGCGGAGCTAAAAGCATTGTAAACTGAATACACAAGAATTTGAACACACAGACTTTTAATGGTTAGTGTATTTGATTTACAGGGTGGCTTCACCAAGAAACGCTTTTTATATAATGTTTTAAACCATTACTATAGCAATGAATCGAACCAGTATTTATTACGGGTTGGTTTATAATAATAGCAAATAGTTATAATGTTTCCTCAATGAAAAATGAGGGAGACCAAAGTCAGTTAATGACCTGTTAACTTATCTGTAATTTTTTCTAAAATAATTCTAGAAAGATGGTGAAAACAATTACATGTGGCTCCAAGGGTGTATATGATATATAAGCAGTCTCTCTTACAGAACACCTCTTGTGTTTTTTTCTTAAAAGTTAGATTGAACGAGGACCATAACATTGTGATTAAAAAGACATTTGAATAATTAAATTTTGTCATGAAAATTGCGTTTTTACGTCAGTCTGCAATAGTAAATAAGATAAACAATGCAAATCCACAACCATCCGGAAAGGTATAGCCTCCCTGCAATTAAAAACACGGGCCTATTTCAGAAAAAAATATCAAAAATACCTTGCATAGGCAAACTATTTTTATTTGCCCTTATTATTACGATGTATTGATTCAGGACCATGAGGTATGAAAATGCTCAGCGCAGCGTGAAGCTAAAGAGCGTGAGGTACAGAGCGTAGTTTATGTAATACCTACATTCCACTTCGCCAATACAGGCGTGGTTGCATCGGCGCGCCCTGGGACGCAAAAGGGGGTTAGGAGTGAGGGGTAATTTCGCACCAACTAACCTATGACAGAAGCTGTGTTGAACTGTGAAATGACCATATAACTTGACGATAAAAGGTGATCTACATGGGGTCGTACGGGACAACGTTATGCAAGCAGTAGCTGTTACATCCTTTCTGAGAATACTTGGGCATCAGTGAAACATAAGCTCGGTCAGGTGTTGAACCCCCTTTAGTCTATGTGGCATTGTGACCATCTATTGTATATATCCACGCCACCTTTTGTATCTATTCCTGTCATGGCTCTCTTGTTATTTCACAGTTCTGTTTTTGAAGTTTGATCATTTGTAAATTTGAGCGACTCTTACTGTAATTCCTATTCGTTCAAGTTTCTGAAGTGATGCACTTTACAAGATTCAAGATACCGTTTCTCTTGAAAAGTCCTCCTCAAAATGCCTCTCAGCTGTTAAATAATGCATTCGACCCAAAGGACCATATTTCACAAAGATATCCATTGCACATCGTACCTGTATATAGATATAACAATGCAACCACTTAAAAGCTCACTGTGTAGTTTTTCATATTATATACCAGGCGTTGATGGAATACAAAATTATATCACCCGTGACCTTACGCCATTCTTTTTTTATCCGCCAAAGTGTAAGTCTTTATGTTGATTCTATTGTCGCCCTAATGTATAAATAATACAGACGTCACTTTACCTGAGCTGATTCAGAACAAAACTGATAAAAACATATCTCCAACGATGATGTTTGTGTATAAATTTGAAGGAATGGAACCACCTTAAAGAAAGGAACGCAAGAGAGAAAATGAGCGTGAATGAAAAACTAAATTCACTCAGTCCAGAAAAAAAATACAGACTAAATCTCCAGTCGGGAGCTTTTGACGTGATAGACAACCATGGTTGCGAACTGCAGCACTATTTACTGGTCAGATAAAGCCTTTAAATCCGCTACACTGTACTTCAACAGGTCGCACCATGGTCCATTTTGTATTTCCGAGACAATTATATTCTTTATGTCTAACAATGTATTCACAGTGGGAACTTGGCAGAAGCCGGTATTTACCTCCGCACAGGGCTTATCCCTTACTTTTAGCACTAATGCGCGACACTGCATCTAGAACTGTGATTCTCAAAACTCTAAGGATCGTCTCTTGTACTTTATTAATGCCTCATACTGAGATGAATAGGGACCAACTGTGCACCAACATACGTACGGTTGACAAGTCAATTATTAAAGCAAAAAAGTCTGCTCTCATTACTTTTGATAGAGGAATAACTTTGTGATTTTGTTTTTCATGTTACTGTGTAGTAAATCAGACGACTTAATAATACCCAACTATCCTAAGAATTTTTCAACTATCTGAAAATAATAGTTCATAATCAAAAATACAGTCCAGTCAATTGTAATTCATCTTTATGGAATAGCTCCCCTTTACGACAGTAACTTAAACAGTAATCCATGACTTCATATATATTAAAAAGAAAATATTACAGTAAAAATGTGACAACAAATATATCTGAGAGCGAAGGGTACAGGATTTTTGCCTTGAGAACATATCATTTTGCACATTATGTACTGTCATCCTGAGGGGAGCAGCTACCCACCAAATACAGTGTTAAACGTTTACGAAACCGAAAAAAGTTGTTGTAACTTTATGGCAATACTATGAAACATTCTGTTTTTGTTCGGCATATGTTTCAAAAATCAAAAGACTTGCACCGTTCCTTTATGTTCCTATAAAGTTGCTTAACCTTAACAGCGCTGCCATTTTGCTACTGTAAGTTCCTCGTGTATTTACATCCATATGAAAATACTGTTAAAAAAATAAAGCCATACGATTTGCATGGGTAAACTTATTGTGTTTACCTTGTCATTATAACGGTATACAAACGCACTTAGCTTGACGTGTCCTCTATATTGTTATATGGATTAGTCTTTCTGAGTAAAGTTCGTGGCGCATAGGGCTTTCCATTTTAGACAATTCCCTATTCAATATGCTCTACTGTTAGGATAAGTAGGCTAGTGTGGACGTGAGAGATTACAATGTGTATCTAGTAATACCTTTCCTTTGTTTCCTCTTTTTTTTTAAATTAATTTCTTAATGGGCGATTAACATTATACTTTTCATTAATGCTTTACATGACTTCTTTGAATTTTAGATATTTAGTCTATAGCGAGAAGGATATACAAGAGTATACCGCACCTTGAAATCGTCGTCCTTTCTATACGTACCAACACTTTGAAGCCAAACAGATTAGATTGCTTTTATGAGACGGGTTGCATTTCTGTTTCAGATTGCGATTTCTCCTTAATCAATCATTATGACGAACCTTCATTTTGGGATTTTGGTTGTTTTAATATGTCTAGGAAACCTAGCATCAGGTATGCTTTATCACAAGTACCAATGTCTTCATTATGATTCTATTATTTTATTTTTCATTAAATTATTTCTTTGCATTTTATAATGTTAAGTAAAATAAGTGTTTTTGTTTATCTCGTGCTTACTGTAATGTCATTCTGAAACCTTAATACTATGTGTTTATGTTTCCACAGCCCCATTGCTTTATAGGGGTTAAACATATATCAGTATTCACTCTGTGTATTTTAATATTACATTTTAGCATCCTTTAGCAACGAGGGGACCGAATTTTATGTAGGATTTATGAACAATGATTTTGGTGATGGTCGTGATATGTACCTGTATATGACGACTGGGTCTAACACACCGGCAGAAGTCACTGTCACAGCTCCGAAACAAGATACCAATTTTCGTAAAACAGTACAGGTAGCCAGGGGACAGAGTGTGAGAGTCTCCATACCAGCGAACTTCAAAGCCACAGGCAGTCAGGTGGAAAACAAGGGTATTCACGTCATGTCTTCCCAACCCATTTCACTGTATGGCCTGAATCAGGAACAGGGGTCTGGAGACGCGTTCACTGCCATACCCGTGACTGGTCTTGGTTCAAGATATTCCGCCATTACATGGTCAAATCAAGGACAGATTCTCGTGGTTTCCACTCAAGACCGTACCGAAGTTAGAGTTAAGTTGCCTGGCAGAAAAAATAACAACGTTACCTTCAACGGTGTATTACACACTGGTTATGCCGAGTTCACAGTGACCATGTCAAGGTACCAAACCCTTCACCTCCAAAGCGATGATCTCACCGCCACTCAGATTGTGGCTAACAGCGCTATTACCGTGTTCTCTGGAAGCAAAAAGGTACAGATTGAAGGTACTATGACGTCCGACCATCTGGTTCAACAGTTGACTCCCTATGATGCTTGGGGAAAAGAGTTCCTAATTTCTGCTCCACCTAATTCACAGAAGTATAAAATGAAGATTGTGTCCCAAGACAGACATCCAAATATAGGTAGAGTATACATTTCCGGTGAGGCCGCTAGTGGTACGTTTGTGACCGAATTCTACACCTTTGTCAGAGACTACCAGAGTGATGTTCTCAGACGCGTTTGGTCCGACTCTCCAATTCAAGTCGCCTTGTTTACACAATCCATGGATTCCTCCACAAATATGATAGATGCCTCCATGGTGTTAGTTCCACCCGTCTACCAGTACAGATCTAGGTATACCTTCACCACATTGGGACAAACAGCTGCAGAGATGTCCAGTCACATGACAATCTATGTTGCGAATGTTACAACAAATGCCGGTACACTGAGGATGGATGGCCAACCCATGAATGTGTCTTTTACTAAAGTAGCGTCAACTGATTATTATTTGGGTACGATGCCAGTCTCACCTGGAGCTCATGAGGTCTACAGCACTGATCCCCTGACAAACTTTTACGGTCTCATAAGTGGTTTCCATGCCAGTTCAAATGGTAACTACTACGTTACTTATCCTGCAGGGATGAACGTGGCCAAAAACACACTGGTGAGTTGAATTTGGTTATTTATTTTGGATTGAAAAATCTTTTTTCTAAATAGTTACATCCTGTTTTCAGAATAGGGTAATACATGTATCCCTCTACTGTAAATCCAGTGCTGTCGTTTATTCAACCTCTATTATAAATAGTTGAATGAATAGATAAAAAGAAAAAAATCTTCCTGCCATTTTAAGTTTTATATCCTTATACACTGATAAGAACGTTTTACACCTTCAGGGGTGCAGTCCATTTGTAGGACAGAATATTGTAGCTGGAAACCAAGTCGATGAAGACTGTGACGGAAGAGTAGATGAGGAAATCAAAAATAATATTGATGGTGAGTTTCCCGTCTTGTTGCGGAAATTTTTTCAGTATGTTAAGAGTCTATTTCAGGTTGATTTTTTCACATGAAACTCAATCTTATCTAAAAAAAAACGGGTTATTCTTCATTTAAACAAGATTTGTGTTAGGTATTTTACAAGGTTTGTGTTAGATATTTTTACGAATACGAATAAGTAACATCAAATCAGTTCATCTCAATACTAATTTTGCAAATCAATTGCAGATGATGGGGATGGAAAAGTAGATGAAGATCTGTCTCTTCCATCGAGAGGTACGCCACGTTTTTCATCTCTTTGTTGTGGATGTTTAACAATTGTCAGAAACTCAGTTTTAGTACTGGCTTATTTAGTATGGAAAGCATATATAATTTATCATGCCTTACACTTGCAATAAAAGATCCGCTGGGTTTAGCTACAAACTATCTTTAAATATCTAAAACACGATATAATGGAGAGTTGTAATAAAAATATATGCTCTCCCATCCTAGCAAATGGTAACTGGGGACCCTGGGGTAGCTGGGAGGCGTGCAGCGTCACGTGTGAGAACGGGACCAAAAGCAGAAGAAGACTATGCAACAACCCAGAACCAATCAATGGCGGCCTCGCGTGTCCAACTGACATTCAGGGTGACACAGATACGGTGCCATGTTCTTTACAACGGTGTCCAGGTATGAATATTTTAGATGTGGAAAAACTGTATTCTGTTTTACTTCAGGAGAGTAACATGTGGACTGACAGTTTTCAACTATGTTGCATCAAAGTGCATACAAAGATAGCATAAAATATGCATGATAAATTAGTTGTTAACTTTCTTCACACTTCAGGCGTCCTAAGACAAAGAAAGTCTTCCCTGTGCATTTAAATTTACTATTTGGTTTTACAGAATGTGATCCAGTGTCGGCAGTAAGCTGCACTAGCAAACCCAACACTGTCTGCAGTGCCAACAGATTTTGTGAATGTGAGCCTGGATACAGAGACACCACCGGCCTCGGGCAGTGTGTGAAACGTGAGTTTTATTGGAAGAAAGTACAAAATCTTGTTGTAGAGAACTATCACCATTTATCTCATAACTAACGAACTGCTTAGGGATTTGATATGAGAGAACAAGTAAAATTTTCCATTGCTTTCAAACGATCATTCTCTCAACTACCATACCAGAATGTGGCTTATAAATAAATGTACGATTTTTTCAATAAGTAAAAGGCCTACCATGCACGTTAATTGAAACATTTTTTCTCTGTTAGATATTTTTTCCTCTTCTATTTACCTAGCAGTCCGAAAATTTATACAAGGGCATTATTATTATATTTAGCATTCAAATGGGTAAGTTCCTCTATAAGGACACAATAAGGCGAAAACTCAATCACTAGTGTCTCGGCATTACAGGTAAAATAGGCGATACATGCGTTTTGAGCACCGACTGCAATACTGTTGTGGGCAACAGCAGATGCGTAGAGGGGAGATGTGTGTGTTCCGTTGGCTACAAACCAGGACCAGACAACACGGCTTGCGTACAACTTACGATCGGAGACGCATGTACGTCAACAGACCAATGTGATGTGGTGATGGATCACGTGACCTGTGGAACCGGAAATACCTGTCAGTGTAACCTTGGATACATAGCGACCAGTGGGCAGTCACAATGTCGAAAGAGAGTTGTAGGAGATAGTTGTTCAACAGACGGCGATTGCAGCACTGCGGTAACAGGAACGACTTGTTCCACGTCTACCAGGCGCTGTACATGTGCCATAGGGTACCGCCCCAGTACGGACAGTACTTCATGCTTGGCACGTAAGTAAAGGTTGCCAGTAGAGTGTTTTGCTGGGCCTACTTATTTTGTTCTTAGAAACGTGAAAACCGTCTGCTGCGATGTTGCCGAATATTGCCTATTATTGTTGTAAGTGAAAATGTTTAAAAAAGCGATTTCATTGTGAAAGAAAGTAAATTGATTTCTTGATGCATTGATTTAATTGAAAAGAATATTAGTATAGTAGGCCTTGTACTGACGTGTTTTGTAATATTGTCCGTTTTCTTTGTTGTACATGTAACCGAATGATTTTCACATGTACATTTATGCTTACTGCAGGGTTTTTTTTCTGGTAAACTGTTTTTTTTCATTATATCTTATCATACTTAGTTTTTTTATTTATATGTTTGATTTTGTCCTTGTTGCATGGTGTTCTTTTAATAATTATTATTGAATTGCTTTGCTTATGGTAGATTCCTTGTAGAAACTTACATCTTGCACTCTATAGCGCTAACAGTTACATCATGTAAGGTGCATGAACCAAAAGTAGTCTTTATTAAGTAGAATAGGTCCAACCAATAAATGTACCTGTAGATTAGGTCCAACCAGTAGATGTACCTGATGGTGTAAAAAAATATTTAAGTCTTCCTACTACTTACCGTATATAGATAAATAGAGCTTCAAAGTAGGCAAGACACACAGATGACCAATTTCTAAGCTTTGCATGTTTTCATTTGGAAGGAAAAGCTAGGTGACATATAGAGCATGCAGCTTGATTTGAGAGAGGAGACACCTGAAACACAGCCATTTCCAAAAATGCACACGTTTGATTTCTTTTCTCCTGTACCGGTGATTTTTGTGTGACTGGAAAGGTTTTTTTCCCAAAAGAATGAGTTTTCTCCAGGGCTAGCTTTGACCATCATTTAGCCTGCATGTGTGTTCAAAGAGGATGGGTACTAACAGAACGGTGCGCGCGGTATATGCTCACTAAAAGCATGAATCTACGAGGCATAGACTGGCTGTCCACGCTGAATGTTTTGGGAGTGGTAAAATGACGAAGACAGACTGTTTCAGGCGTGATTGGTGACACGTGTCAGTTAGACGAGGACTGCTCCACAATCCCACAATCCCAGTGCCAGTCTGGAACCTGTCAATGCGATGATGTTTTTCTTGCGTCCGGATCTACCTGTAGACCTCGACTCATTGGAGACACCTGCAGCAGCAGCAGTAACGGCAACGAACAATGTAATGCCTCCGTTAGTAACAGCGTGTGTTTTCAGTCACGATGCAAGTGTGAGCTTGGCTATTATCCGAGCACTGATTCGACGACCTGTAGAAAACGTACCATTGGGACCGCCACCTCCTGCATAGTGCAAGAAGATTGCACAGCGGCCATACCTAACAGCCGTTGTGACGAGGGGGTTTGCAATTGCAACGACGGCTTTTACTCTCCTACTGGAAACTCGTGCATAAAACGTAGGCAGATATTTTACACATAGTCTACATTTTAAATTGATGGATTGTTTTCATGTCCTGTAACATTACTAGTATGAAAGTCAATAAGTTTTCTTAGCGAACTCTATATTCAAAATGTTATTCATGTAATAGACATTTACTTTTAAGTACAAACCCACGCAATAATGATTTTCAGGAATGATCGGGGACACATGTCAAATGGATCTCGACTGTTCAACTGTAATCCCTTTCGGTGTGTGTTTGAGAGGCAGGTGCTCGTGTCCCAGTACTCACATAACATTCAGTGACCTCACTGGTTGCCGAATCAGGTTGATAGGAGATTCTTGCTCGGATACAAATCAGTGTGAAACAGCGATAAGAAACAGTAGCTGTGTAAACTCTGTTTGTCAGTGCGACCTTGGTTACACCGCAAGTCACGATAATTCAACATGCAATAAACGGACCATTGGGGTTCATTCCTGCAGTGCCGATACCGATTGCCTGTCCGCCGTAAGGTGGAGCGTGTGTAGGGAGAATGTGTGCAAGTGCTCCGATGGATATGTCTCCACCAACGATGGATCAGCATGCACCATGCGTAGGCATATTTTACGCATTCTTATCCAAAATATTCTATTGATCTATTACAAACCTCTAAATTCAAAGCCTATTAGGAAAATTAAAATTAAAATTATTGCACTGGGACCTATATTATATTGCACTGGCGGATCCAAGATTTCAAGAAGGGCGTGGGTCCCAATTTTTTGTCCCGCTGAATAATCTGGTTAATCAAGCGAGAATTTTCTTCCCTTTAATATGGGTGGGGAGATAAAACTGCCCTTTGGGCTTGGAAAAGGGTGACACACCCAGGACCCCATTGTATCCGCCTGTGCATTTGGATATTTTACTGGATCTTGTTTCTATCATGTTTTGTCCCTAATACCTCAACGACATATGCGAAACGTGAAATTGTCGAAAACATTTTTGCTCATCCCATCCATTAATTTCAGGCAAAATCGGGGATCAGTGTCAAAATGCTTTAGACTGTTCTCTTATACGTGAAAGTGTTTGTGGCACTTCAAACAACTGCCAATGTAATTTAGGCTTCACAGCAACTGAAAACAGAACTGCCTGCAGACAACTGCAGATAGGTGATCCGTGCACAAACCAGCAGCACTGTGAAACGTCTATTCTCAATGGTGAATGTCATCGTCACCTGAGCGTTTGCGCGTGTCCTCTAGGCTACCATGCTGAGACATTAAACCGCTGCGTAAAACGAAAAATAGGTGACGCCACTTGCAACAGATCAGTTGACTGTAGCGAGGCAGTGGAGGGAAGCATGTGCAAAGGAGGGATTTGTGCATGTATGTCGGGATACAAGGCTTCTGCGGACATGACTACATGTAGAAAACGTAGGCCCTCACTAATTTTTTGCGTTCGTTTAACGACTTTGTTTACTTCATCATTTTTCACTTGGTACATGTAGGTCAGATACATTACAATTTAGATTTAAACAACCTGTCTTTAATTAAATCCATTTAAAAGAAAGAAAGACCCGTTCAAATGAGTTCAGTAAGTTTTACACCATTGCAGGCATGATAGGGGATAATTGTACGAGTGTTGCGGACTGTACGTCTTACATGGAGCACAGTGAGTGCGTGGAGGGAAAATGTGCTTGTAATCCCCAGTACTTGCCAAACGAGGACCGAAGCAATTGCAGAACTCGGGTACTGGGCGATCCTTGTGAACTCGCGCAGTCCACCACTGCCCAATGCAACATATCGGTCTCGCACAGTATCTGCGAGAATCTCGTCTGTGTTTGTGAGCCCGGGTACTCAAAGAGCGTTGATGGCAGGGCATGTATAAAAGATGGGCCATGCTCAACAAACACGGATTGCAACGCCGTTCTGCTTAACAGTTTTTGTTTCAATGGAGGGTGTATATGTACTGACGGATATAAGCGCATGGCGCTTCCAAGCGGAGACGAATTTTGCCAGCCACGTAGGCCATATCTTTCCTTCCACATTTTAATCATCATATGGTCCAAATAACGAAATTAGCATACTGAAAATATTTTTAATGAAAATTCCTTGAACTTTAAAAGAAAAGTCTTAGCAGGCTATTAGATAACTGTAAATGAATAAAAAATTCATTTTAATTCCCAGTGAAGAACGCTACTTTGGTGATAAAGGGCTTTTTTGCATGATGGCTGGAAAGAGGCATTCCTAACTCTTGTTTTATTTTTCTGCAACTGTATTATCACATTTTAAGTGTAAATTGACTTGTCCTGTAGGATCAGCATGTTTGATCCGTTTTGTCGAATTTTTAATGCATGTAAACCGTTTTGTCGCTACCAACAATATTATTTGCGTTTAGCTTTTCAGTACTCAGGGGTGGTTGCATAAAAAGCACTTATTATGTATTTGCACTTTTTCACAATATGTATGCATGTGCCTGCCGGGATGTAATAGGGGTGGCTTTAAAGTCCACTGGTAAGGTGGCTGAAAGACACTTATCTAAAAACAGTCGCTACGGCATCTAAAAGCAACAGCATGTATACAAGCATGTCAAGCATGTCTAAAGCGCAAAAACTTATTTTGCTTATGCTTTTCTTTCATTTATTTCCCCGGTGTGTGTTTCTGTCGTTACTTCAGCTGCTTGAAGCTTTATCTAATCAGTAATGGAATTTAGTGGATTGCCTTAAAGTATACTCTTGTCATGCTCGGACACTATTTTAGGCCCACTGAATGACCCATGTCAAAGTACAGGAGAGTGTTCAGCAATTTTGCCAGCAGGTAGCTCTGAGTGCAAATTGGACACTGACGGGATTAAGCGATGCTTCTGTAGCGATAGTCACAGGGAGTTCAACTCTACACAGTGCAGGCGTGCAAAAATCAACGACATCTGCGAAACGCCGAGAAGTACCACCATGTGTACCGACCCCATTCCTTTCAGTGAATGTTCGGCTTCCAGTTGTGTGTGCAAGGCAGGTTATATGGCATCCCCAGACCTAGCGAGCTGTACTAAGCGTGCCGTCGGCTCACCGTGTTCAACCAATAATGACTGTCAAGCAGTCGTGGTGGACAGTTTGTGCAGGGACGGAAGATGCAGCTGCAAGCAAGGATACAAATATACCTCTGCAGAGAGCGCATGCAGAAAACGTAGGCATATTATACGCATTGTGGTTGCAAGAAAAAAATGCTCTTTAACATGTGTATTTTGTAATATATTGTGAAACATTTCTTATCCTTTCAGATTGTTGACAGATAGAAACCAAATATAGATTCTTTGCCACTGTAGTTTTGTGCTGGTGATCTTTCTCTTTAGCGTGGAATTAGATTTCATGTTGAGTGTTAAACGCAATGCAGTTGTGTCTTTGTTGTAGTAATTGAGTGATCTTAGTGGGAAAGCATAGCGATATGTTTCATAAGCAGGTAAGTGTTTCCTTCAAACACCTGTAGTCAAATCAGAGAAATGTCCAAGATAATTTGACGTGGTCTTTTTCTTATTCGTCGCCGTTCCAATCCTTGCAGGTCAAATGGGCGATGCTTGCAGCATTCCTGAGGATTGCTCAGCGTCTGTGGCCTCTTCAACGTGTTCTAACGGAAGATGCGCCTGCATTAGCGGTTATGTACAAGAAAGCAAAACCAAATGTAGGATTATTCACATCGACGACAACTGCACCGTAAATGCCGACTGTAGCGCGGTGAGCGGAGAAGCCGAATGCAAAGCGCAAGGCACCAAAAATATGTGCAAGTGCAAGGACGGATATTATCCTAGCGACTTCACTCTATTGGCCTGTGCTCAGAGACAAGTGGGAGACAAAAACTGCGATAGACCTGCCGACTGTTCTCAAGTCATCCCTCATAGTACCTGCTATAACAATGAGTGTATGTGCGTTGCTGGCTACCGATCAACACTAGATGGCAAAGGCTGTAGAAACAGTGAGTACGGCATTTGATACTCTTTAGATAACTGACGCATTTTCCCATTCAAAATAAATGATATTTGATCTGTATCCAAAACTTATTCTTTTCCTTGTTAGGAATAAAGCACTTTTCTTTTATTGTAAGGTAAATATATAAATATGCATAGTTTAATGCTGCAGTTCAAGGCTCGTGTCCATTTTGTCAAATGAAAAACCATAGATTAAAAAAGTATGGTGTATTTTATTTTCTCACTTAAACGTGGAAAAATGAATGGCCATTTATTGTGTCAATTTTTTAAAAACAAAACTAATATTTCCACAGCTCTAGAAAACTGGGAGATTGCCCTTATCGCTGCCGCCTGTGCCTTCGTATGCTTCGCCATCCTCTGCTTCCTTCTCGGCTGGTGTGGTAGGAAGCGCATTCGTCGCAGACACAGCATGAAGCAGTTCACCGGCGCTTGGCATTCTTCTATCGAAGACCTTCGTGTCTCCTCCGCCGCTTCTGACAGCACTTTCAATAAAGAGGACATGAAGTCGTGGCCAGCTGATGGAATGACAGAGAGGGAAAGAGTGGAGACCATGTCCAATCCTGTCTATGAGACCAGTGAAATTAAACCCTCAGACGTTGGACTGGAGTTTTAGACATGGTATCAAGTATACCTGTTTTTAGAAGAGCCGATAGTACTTGATATAATGCACTTCCGTAATCGACAATTGCATACCCATAATGCTCGTTTGTAGCGAACGATAGCATTTACATCACTTAATGTGGTCAATTACAAGTTATTTGAAAATATATATTTTAGCCAACAAAGAAATCCTGCGGACAGTCTCTTTAATGTAAATATTTCGTAAACTTAATAATGGATTTAGCAAACTTGCCCTTGCAAATTTGTCATTAAGGCGAGATAGAGTTAAGGTATTCGTTTTATGAGTATTCTATAATGTGGAAGTAATCACTGAAATACCATAATTACAAAGGGGGTATCAAATGGTCCGATACTAAAGTCACATATCACAGGCTTTCATATCTGCACTGATTCAAATTAATCATTATTCTGCATTGGTCCGCCACTTAGAACGGTATGTTCTAGGGTAACTGACTTCCCGTTACGTGCCTACATAATCGTTTGTTACACATGTACATTCCTTCTGCAATGAATTTATAGATGAGATGTTTGGTAGAATAGGTTGGTCTAATGCATTTTTTCTATTTCGTGTCTCAACAGAAAAATTATTGTTACTTACAAAAACGCCTCTTGTTGGCAGATTATTTTAATTACACAGTTGCATCAAAGGTATATTTGCGCTAAGTATACTTTTACATACAGTGTTACTTACAGCATGTTATGGTCTAATATTGCAAGGCGCGTTAATTCCAAGGGTCTCAAATACTCCGGGAGGCATTTTGATTTTATTAAGAAGTGAAATAACATTTAATAACCATTCACGTTTTTTATACTTTCACATTTACATTTTACTTTGCAAAATATCATTTTATAGAGATAAATAACGACTGTTTGACGTTACACTACTGAAAGGCGACGAGTTCCCAAATATGTAGATACACGTTTGTACTTGAACATATTGTACATAAATATTGTAAGACAAACTTTTGAGCAGCTAAGTGCTGCTTAGACTATGCAATCGAGAAAAGTCTACACCGTTATCCGGTCACAAGAAAAGAGTGGAAACTGAGTGTTTTTCCAGTTAAGTCGTTTTCAGATGAGAACTCCTGTAAATACTCTTTAATACGTATTTTTGTAATGCATAGTGCCCATTTTAATAAAGAATATTAGGGCCTTCATATTGGTTTTGTGTTTGTGTACGACTTAATGCTTTTGATTATTGAAAAACGTCGCCGGTGAGGACACAATTATCTTTTAAAAAGCTTTTGATGTTCGATAATTTCTTTCGGGATACTTTCAGAACATTCTGTCCTATCTTAGATAATTAAAATTTCAAGATAGGTTAAAAGAATATTCAAACTGTATAAGTTGAAAAAATATGCCTATACCTGTCTGTACCTGTGTCTGTCTATACCTACAATGAGGGGACTGAAAAAATTCGATTTAGTCCCAAGCTATATAATTGTTGAAGACGTTTGTCGTAGGAGATGAGGGGGGTTTAAACCCACTTTTTTCAACCGTGCCAGTCATGAGAGCAGTAAGCAGAGAAGAATCCCTCCGTCCTGACACTTATTTTTTACTGAATGATTATTAACCCTAGGCTGACCTCCCTCCCCCCCCTCCCCACTTATACTTTGCTACCTACGCCCCTGAAACTACATGTACATGTATCTGGGTTTATCATTTGGTGCTTAATGGAGGCTGGTGGCAGGTTAGAATATAAAATGGCTTACCTTCTTTTAATCTTCTTGATCCATGTCTAAGCTTGTCCCTGCCTAATAGCACTTTGTGGTCATAAAATCGGAGAGCAAAAATCGGTGACAAGCCAACACTGTGCCTGTTGTAATTAAGGTCGTCATTGATCGCTTGTTGAAGTGTTTACGCCATGGTTGGGCAAAAGTCAAACTGCCATTTCCCGAATCCTTGAAAAGATTCTATCTGCTGTTATCTATCAATTTTTATACATCATGACCGTCTTTGTAGCCGACAACACTTCCCTATTTCCAAAGACGGATATAATGGCTGTACGAGTATTGGTATATAGCGACATCCTTTTACGTTTCTGTTAGCAGCTATAGCCTCGCCCTCGCTCGTAGCTTGAGAAGATCTTGGGCTATGAGCTGAACTCACCTTAACAGCAAAGTGACTTTCCAACACGATGTTAGTAGGCTTAAAATTTAGACACAATACAAGCTCCAGTGATAAGGGTGGGGTACATACACTCGTCTTCTTGGCGGGTAGACGCTGGCTTTTGTGACAACACGTGCTTTCATTATCAGGTAAAAGCAGAGTAACGGATATTGGACTGCAACATAATTCTGAACACTAACATATCGATATCATTTTTTTATTTACGGCTGCTTGAATCCCATCATGCAAACACCATGCGCGATTGTAAAGTCATTACATCTCGTCACAGAATAAGTTTGAAAATGGAAAGGATTTTGTAAAACTTCTAGATAATTATCTTATTCGAGGACAAGCTGTTAGCACAACTAATAATTATCAATGGACTGAAAACGGCCCGTGTTGAGATATCATTGAGTGCAGCTAGTATGGGTTATCAGTTCACACCTAAGAACATCCAAGTTTGTTGCACTTTATTCCTTTTTCATTAACAAGGCTCCATGATCTTTTGGTGCACTTCTAACCACTCGATATTACGAAAGACAACCCCGTACTACAAGAGAACTCGTTTTCAATATCTTACAAGATAAAAACGCTAAATGAGCTGGAAGCCCAAATTACATGTGGTAAACAGAAACGGTGAACAATATCGTGATTTTTAACAAACACTTCTAGTATCATTTACAAGACTCCTAAACCACCACGTCGGAAATAATATTTAGGTTACAAATAAAATAAATAAAGAAATGACGAACCCAATTTTAGTGAATAATAATGGTGTTTACATCAATCTCATATTTTTAGTAAGATTCCGATTCAAGTTTAAGTGCAACAACTATCAACTGAACACCTTATGAATTGTAACAACCGTCAACACCCTATGCACTGCAGAAATCTTATCAATTACTTCAAAGAATCAAATTGAACATTTCCCCCAGCGTGCAGTCTACAACCTCATTTCACTATAATAATAACACACAATAAATCAACTCTTCAATTGTGAATTCTTATAAAGAAATCACAATGCAATCGTTAAAATACAAAAACAACTGAGCAAAAGCAAAAATATATGTGCGATTAAATACTAAAATTCCCATGAATAAATTAAGTATGATTTATCATACAATTAATAAAAAAAATAATACAAAATCACTTATTTAATATAAATGGTATATACACATAAATTACATCGTTACTTCCCTAAGTAAATCGGCACAGCATATAGTGATGGACTTCATCAAATGCACTTAACACTCTGAGAACATCATCTGGGTCCTATTGATAACACAATCCACTGAATAAAATTATCTTCTGGACAGTTACCCTGTGAATTAACTGATGTTTCACAAATGCTGGATACTTTTGGTCTCCAGTTTTGCTATCTAGTGGTTACTATGACTGCTATACTTTAAATGTTATCCATAGTATAGAGCTATCCAGTGTTGACGAAACTGGATCCTGATATCAATTCATTCACATCAGAAAATTTTTGATGACTTTCTGGATAGGTCTGCGGCAAATCGGGCACGGTCTGCCGCTCCACTTCAACCTCTTGGCGCAAGAATAGCAAGTCACCTGGTGTCCCGTCTTCCCGTGAATAATGCTCGCCTCTTTGGGCTTTGACATGCATATCACACACAGATCATTGTACTCATTTCCAAGGGGCTGCTGTACCCTTGACGGTCCTGGCTGCCCGGCCCCAGAGGGCCCTGCGCCTATCACACCGCCAGATAGAGACGACGTACCTATAGACGCCCCACTGGAACCGCCAGTAGCGGTAGACTGACCACTGGCGTGGGAGTTATCTGACCTGTTGGCCGCAGAAGAAGTTTTATCAGACTTAGGACATTCTTTCCATGCAGTTTCGTGTTTGGAAGATGTGGTGTGGAGCAAGGGGAGTGTTGTTTTTGAAGAACAGTTGTCAGTGGTTGTTCCTGGTGGTTCATATTCTGGCTTCTGGGTAACGTCATCATGTGAGTTGAAACTATCTGAAGCTGCACCAGAAGTGCATGGCCTAGCACTCAGAGAAGCTAAGCCTATTTTCTTTGTATCTTCGCCTTGTAAATGCGAGCTTGCGGATTGCTGAAAGGCGCCTATATAATTGTCATGCGACTTGTTATCTTTATCTTCATTCACGTTAAGTCTATCAGTAACATTAAAAACACCATTTGAAGTAGATTTTATAACATCATGGCTGACTGGTTGATCAATTACATCAACGTCCACACCATTTCTTTGTTCTGTTACAACGGTTACACTGTCCCTACGAACATTTAACCCCGGCAGCATGGGTTTTGACCCGACTTGAATTCCAGAACAAACAGAACCACCATGGTCATTCAGTACAGACTTGAAAACTTCATTACTAGTAGGCCCATCAACGACATCAGTGCCACAACATACCTCAGGTTTCAATGAACTATACTCAAGGGGGCCTTGAGTAAGATCAATTACATCATTATACGCTGGGTAAATATTATGGCTCAAAGAGCTGTGTTTAGAACTTCCAACAAAATTGGCTTGGTCTACAGTTAATTCTGATTTTATTGAATCATTCCATGGCCCTATGCTACCATAACCACTGCTTTCAGACTGTTGTTGTGCGGTCATAACAGTGCCTGTGGGTTCATCGTCCTCTAAAACAATGGTGTCATTGGATCCTTCAGAATCCAACACCTTTCCAGCTACACTGTCAGAACTTGGGAGTTTAATGCAAGTTTCTTGTGTGCCAGGTTTATTCCCACTTGCATTCTTGCTGCCATCTGAACTACTCGCACATCTGTTCTGTTTGCTGTTAGTTTGCTGGGGTGGACTTCTTGTCGCAGAAGAAAAAGACTTGCCTCGTCCAAAATCTTCATTTGAACTACTGTTTTTTCTTCTGTTGCTGTATGTAATATATAGTTGCTGGTTGTTTAATGTTACTTGCTCCATTTCTTCGCCTGTCATTTCCACGGGTGCAGATATTGAACGCCGTAAAAGACGGTTTTGTTGAGAATGTCTGTCTGGAAGCCAACCGGGACGAAGTTTCCAGCAACGATCACAGTACCGTTGAAAAGGCGAGTTCAACATGTCACATTCTCCGCATCTCCACTTGTCCTGAATGGTAAAGTTTGAGGTTAGAGGCGAGGTCCACTAATTACAAGAAGCTTTTAAAAAAGATGATGAAAAACACAGCCACTATCATCAAAATCGCTACATTTTCTCGAGAAAATTTTGAAAAAAAAAATAACAGAACAAATTTTATTACATTCACTTGTTTACACTCACATCCTGAGAGATTTCCATATCTGACCCATCACTTCCAGAAGTAGATTCCACATCACTGGAGTCTGCCCAAAACTCTATGTCACTGTCATTACACACAACTACTATATCCTGAAATGAGAAAAAATTTTCAGTATATTTAAGTTGTTATAAAAATGTTCTCACGAGGTCTTCAGCATACTCTTAAAATAGGATGATTCAAAATTTCATAATTAATGAAAAACATCTTAATTAATTCACTGGATTACTTACTGATGATTTTTCTACTGTTACACACGAGTCTCATATATAACATTCATGTCATAAACTTAAAAAAAATTAAAGATTTGATTACACATTTCTAAACAACTGCCAAATAAATGCAATGAAATATATACAATGAGCAAATCACTTATTTCAGAATAAAATGTACACAATTCTGAGATGTCAACATAACTCATCTTAAAGACATGCAACCCCTCACTGTACCTCAAATTCATCCGAATCTCCCGACTCTCCACCCCCGGCTGTCCCGTGACTGGTGTCAGATCCCACTTCATACTCCACAGAAAAGCCTCCGTCTGATGAGATCTCCATGTACCACAGATCATCTTCACTGTCCTGAATCACTGCTGTCTCATAACCCTATAGTAAACGTGTAACACACAAATTAGATTTTATATCTAGAAGACAAAATATTTGTACTAACCAAATGAATTGAAATCTGTATGAACTTGATCATATCTAATACACAATTTTTGTCCATTTGAGTTCTAGTACTTCAACCATTCTGAAGGTCATGGTTTTTAAGTCTGAAATTGCCTAAGTACAGGTGCAATAGCTTAATTTTTTTTCCAAAAGCACCTCAATGCTGAACTAAGCAGCAGGGAATTTATCTTCCACCAAGTCTTTATTTTATTTTGAATATAACTTATCTTTTAAAATATATTACAGTAAAACAGATCAAGGGTTTGATTCATCATTTTTATTTGAAAACTTAGACAAAGGTGAAAAATCCTGTAGCTCACGGCTGAAAAAAAAAAGGGAAAAGAGAGTCAATTATCACCTGAATGCTGAGCACTTCACTCTTGTTTTCATCAGACGTCTGTACTTGTACTTGATAATACCACGGAAACTTTCCCTCCCCATCACTGCTGTATGTAATACTGATGGAAGACTGCCTGGCACGAGAGGCACTGCTACTTTTACTGCTGCTGGATTTCTCTGTGAAACAAAAAACATTGTCAAATTATTCTTGAATTCCAATTTTTTTCCTTTTTTTCCTTTCATCATCAAAACTACAAAAAAAGTGAAGTCTGAACGATTGAACGAGAAATAATTGTTTCAGTGTCAAAATAGTTAATATAATCTCAATACCTCTTTTCCTTTTCCTTTCCCTTTTTCCACTAGTGTTTTCTCTCTCTTCACGCCTGACTTGTGCTTGGCTACTTTTGGACTTGCTAAGATGATCTTCATTGTGGTTACTATCTTTTACAAATAATGGTTGGACACCTATCACTGATTCTGCTGTCAAGTTGCTGGCTTTTACCTTAAAGATAAATGACAAATTTCAAAAATATTATCTGTTATCAATATATAGCATTCAAAGCCATATTAACTGCAACTATTTTAATTATGTGTTATTTATTCATTTGCTGAAGAAATGGCAAATAATTCAGACTCTGATTGTAAACAATGACAAAACTTACCACTTGTATCATGTGTATACACTTTGGGGGTAATTAACTAATTAACTAGCTACTCAAGGAGGCATGCCCGACAATTAATCTGAATACAATGAATGCATTTTAGCAAGAATCCCAGAGTCAATCCAGCTGGTACGATGTTTGAATCTGTACACCTCTATGTCTTACACATACCTTCTCCTGCTGCCTGTGCATCATAACATATTTTCTGTTCTGCTCCTGTGCGGCTGGAGTCTTTTGCTTCTTGGCAAACTGAGTACATGGCATCACAGGCTCAATATGTGCAGAGAGCAAGGGACTAGAAAACAAGAAACACATGGTAATAAAAATTTCATTTACTAGTACATTTATTCAGTGATGCATTAATATGCATTTGTAATGAAAGGTCTGAATGTTTTTAACATCACTAAAGAAATAAAAAAATGTCATTTGTTTCTACCTGGTTGTGGGTTATAGTGTATACAGGTACCAGTTATGTTACTAGATGTATGCTTCAGTCTTAAAAAAATTATCATCTATCATCTTATATATAAATGAATTGCAGTGCTATATGGTACTAGTATATCCTAAAGCTGGTCAGGCTTACATGTAAGGTATGTCCTTCAGTCAGAGCTGACCTAATGTAAAGAGGCTTGAATGCAGCATTTTTGAGAAAAATGACCATAAATGAATAAAGAAAAACTTACAGGACATCACTGATTGTGAATTTGCTGCACCCAAATACTTGTCCCAGCTGATCTTTTTCACAGTGTACTGTGCCAGGGTCACAAGGATCATACAACTTTTTGGAGCTGATGTACTCCTTCAGAAAATACAGCACCTTGTTTGAAAAAAAAGGGGCAAAACTTATAATACTAGCTTATCTAAGAGTTATTACCACACCAGCCAAATTTTGTTTACTTTAGTTTTACCTTAAGAACTGAATTAAAAAGAATGTACTCCTTCTAAAAACATTTATATCTTCATACCTCTTTTCTGGTAAAGAAGTCCCCATCTGCACCTGCAGACCTCAGCAAGTGCAGAAAATCTTTTCCAGGGCGAACCTGGAGCAAAATTTTATAAAATAAATGCAAACTCATAATTCACATACAATTATACAGGCTGTCTCAGTCACAATGAACAAGTGATGTTAAAAAAATTTCATACTTAAAATTTGGTTTCATTACTATGTCAAAAAAAGAAACATCCCTTCTTGTTAGAAAAAATAACAAAATGAGATAAATTACCATCTCCACAATGTCTTGCCCTTGGCTTGAAGCAAAGTCTGCATTTGCAGCAGAGCTGACAATGGGTGTTGTGGAGGTGCATGTAGTGATCACAGTCTCTGTTCTTGATACCTGAAACATGGCATAAATACCTGTATATATCAACAGTGGCAGTAAAGAAAAGGACTTGTATTGTGCGTAGTTTCAGCTTTAAATTTATCATCCAAAAAGGTATATATCCTTTAAAAAGGTGGTGCTTGAATATACACGTACACATGCACACATACACATGCTCGTTCACTAACACCCACACACACATTCCAACTGATACTTGCCAGTTACAGCATATGTCAATAAAATGGCATATGTTAGGTGGTTCTATATGAAATCATTATGATCACATTAAATGAAGCACCCTTCCAGCTGTCGGAAGAAGACACCCGGCTTGGTCTTATTAGATTGAAAGTTAAGAAGGCGGCAGGTCCGGATGGGATTACACCTAGGTTGCTGAAATTATGTGCCGATGAGCTCTCTGGTGTACTGTGCAACATCTACAATTGGTCTTTACGCTCTAGCTATGTGCCAAAAATATTTAAACAATCTGTGATAATACCTGTTCCAAAGCGCACGCCTGTTACCTGTCTTAATGACTTTAGGCCTGTAGCTCTAACTTCCATTGTTATGAAAGTGCTTGAGAAATTTGTTATGCAACATGTGAAATCAAAATTACCGACGTCCTTCGACCCTTTTCAATTTGCATATAGAAAGAACAGGTCGACGGAAGATGCTGTTGCTATTACTCTACATAATGTTCTTACTTTTTTGGATCGTAAAATCCCTAACTATGCAAGGTTACTTTTTATTGACTATAGTTCTGCTTTTAACACGATATCGCCTTTTAAACTTCACGAAAAACTTATTAACTCTCTCCATTTTAGTAAATCACTAAGTAATTGGATTTTAAATTTCTTAATTAATCGTACACAACAGGTCAGAGTCGGCAATAACTTTTCCAAGACTATAGAGATAAATACTGGCACGCCTCAGGGCTGCGTCATTTCGCCTCTCTTATATTCTCTGTTTACATCCGACTGTGTGGCTTCGTATCCTGATTGCTTGATTGTTAAGTTTGCAGATGATACCACCTGCGCTGGCCTTATTAGCACTTCCGAGTCTGACTATCGAAATCAAGTTTCGGCCCTTGTTTCATGGTGCTCTGAAAACGACCTCGAGCTTAACGTTAAAAAGACAAAAGAAATTATTGTAGATTTTAGGAAAAACCCAACAGAAATTAGCCATCTTACGCTGAATGGTTCTGAGGTTGAAATAGTCAGACATTTCAAATTTCTTGGCATACATATATCTGATGATCTTAAATGGCACATTAACATAGATGATATTGTCCGCAAAGCTCAGCAAAGACTCTACTTTCTACGACGATTGAGGTCATTCTATGTCAACCAAGAACTGCTGGCAAAATTTTACCGGGCTGTGATTGAGAGTGTGCTAACACAATCTTTCACCGTCTGGTACAGTAGTGCTACAGTAGAGGACAAGAATCGCCTCAACCGCGTAGTAAAAACTGCCAGGCGCATTGTAGGTAGGGACCTGCCGTCTATTGAATGTTTGTATACGAGACGAGTGCTCAAGAAAGTAAAGTCAATCACGAGTGACCCTGGTCACCCAGCGAATAGCCTACTTATGCATATGTCAACAAGCCGACTGCGGTCATTAAAAGCAACCTCCACGCGCACTAAGAATAGTTTTTATCCATCAGCAGTACGTATTTTTAATGAACAAAATGTATTTTAATAATTCCACTGTATCACATTTTATCGACAGATCATACCAACTTTCATTTTATATTTGTATAAATATGACAATAAATTATTATTATTATTATTATTATAAAGAAAATTTTGATATTAACTCATACCAGTACCTGTATGGCTACTGATGAAGTTGTTGCAGATGCTTTTTGCTTCTTTCTCTTTGGCATGTGGGCCTAGATTGTGCTAAAAGTAAAACATGCAAATATATGCATATAAACTGGTACATGCGTAAAGGTATAAATGTAATAGCCCCAGAATGGATTGTCTCAGAATACGGTATAACATGCTTGGTACTCACTTCAGGAATCTAGCATGTAGGACCAAAAACTAAGGTAACAACATGAAAATCTTTTGATCACGGTGTGGACAAAGGGGGGGGGGGGGTTACGTGTTATAATCCAGAATGCAAGTGCACTAGTCAATAAAGAAAACAATCAGGCCGCGGTTCATGTGCAATGTTAAATATGGCTGATTAAAAGGGCAAAGGACAACAATGGAGTTGTCAAATTTGAAATATCTGTTAATTGGCTAGGACGACTGCATACACTCACACCTTACCTGTCCGCAACTTGCAAGACTCGACAGAGGAAGTGTGCGGAGGAAGACCTAAAGTGACACGACTCGAATCTATACCAAACAAGTCTTAAATACTGTTTTTATCAACCTGTAGGGGAAAAGTCCGTAGATATTCATAATATAGGCAAACCTTACTAGAAACTAAAAGTATAGGAGAAAATTTATAAAGTACAGATGAACTATATTGTACGTACTTACCTTCAGATTATTCCGCACACATGTTCTGTGTAACGTGCATGGGCACGATTGCCGTGATATAGAAAGTGCATTATAATAAAATGTTACACTTTGTGTAAGGATACATTTTAACCTTTAGTAGTTGATTTATGGAGACAGCAATCTGCACAGTAATTTACTTCTACCAGTTATGTACAGACTTGGAAAATAAAGGGAGTTTGCAAAATTGGGTCAAGGATGGAGACGCAAACGACAGGGATTGGCCACTAGAGGGCGCTAACTATAGTTTAGCTTTTCATTTTTGTGGTTAGTGCAGTAGGCTACTACGGTGTGGTCAAGTGATTGGAGGGGGGAGGGGGCAACACTGTACTTACACTACATGGGATTCACACTTCAAATTTCAATTGTCTTTTACGAAAGACAAATATATATCTAAGTTTAAACTACTATTTAACGTGAACAACATGTAGGCTTAAGCCTACCTACATTATAGATGATCTGGGAAAATGTTGGAAGTTGCAACATGAAGCTACCTAATAATATATTGGGCAAAAATAGGCCTACAAGTACATGTGATGCCCTGGTACAACTAATAAAGATTTTAAAAGGCCGTTTTCAAAAATTCATTTGGGGAAAACGCAAGCTCTTAATCCGCCCCCCCCCCCTCCCAAACACACTACCGACCACTTACTCTTAACACCGTGTAGGTTTGCTTTGTCAGTCTCATATATCTTTTGGTGAGTATTCTTTTAAAGTCGCTCCTTGCTGCACCCAGAGAATGGAATTAACTGCCGCTTTTACTACGTAGGATAGGCGCTCCGGCTTCTTTAAAAGAGGAGCACAAGACTTATCCATTCAAAAAAAAAAAAAAAATTAGGCCTATTAACAGAATTTTTATAATTGACTTTTTTAATTCAGTGATGAAGTTACGTATTTAATTTTTATATATATATATATATTTTTAATCAATTTTTCCTTTTCTTTTACTAGCTTTTTATTATACATGTATAACAGTACCCCCTTACCAAAAAAGTGTCACCCCTATTTTTATATCCAGCTCTTAAGTGAGAGGGAGCGGTTGACATAGGAGAGAGTTGTAACCCACCGGATTGCCAGAGGGTTGGGTTGTTCCATGTGAACCATTCAGAGGGACAGACAACATCATAACCAACCATGGGCATTATCGCCTGGGTAAGGCCGACCGAAGGAAAACCACACCCAGAGGAGAGAGAATGTTAATACGAATGTGAAAAAATTCCCTTTAGAAGTTGAATAAAGAACAATGGTTTATGACATCGTTTTCTGTATCACTTTATGCATTGCGTTAGGGGTGACACTTTTTTGGTAGGAGAGTATATTTTCACTTCAGGCCAGTAGTGGCCAGCACTACTGTATAGTCTACTGATTTTGATTTAGACTCAAAACAAATATTATAATTATTATTCTGGTTCCGTTTAATGAAAATATACATCACAAATACGTTGCAGGAGGGTGAAAGACCACTGAATCGACAAATAAACCATAGAGAGAGAGGCATAGATTTGCGAGGCAGTTCCTATGACAGGGTTATCCAAATATTAAATTTTACATTTTTAATTTTAGTTCGTTTATTGCCAACTGCTTGATTAGTTTTCTGTCAGTTTTTCCTGTAAGCGTTTTCGGAAACTCGGAGCGTGTCAAAAAGTACTTTGGTGCCAAAGACAAACCATCGGGTCCCACGGAAAAGCGAGCCTTACACCATTCTTGAAGACCATCTGCTGTATGTTCTTCGTTAAGGATTACGCTTGCACAGAGCTCCTCTCCAAGCCTTGCGTCTGGCACCCCAACAACGACAACCTGTTTAACAGCAGGATGCTCTGAGATAACATTCTCAACTTCTGCAGGGAATACCTTGATAGTCGCACGTTTTATCATGTCGTCCTTACGGCCGCAGATTTTGATTTCACCATCAGCATTCATCATTGCGATGTCTGAAGTGTGGAACCATCCAGCATCGTCCGATGCTTTTCTTGATGCTTCTTCGTTATCCACATAACACTTGGGTAAGATCCAAGGAGAGCGGAAGCATAGTTCTCCTTCTGTGTCAGGAGGGATATCTAGACCATTTTCATCAATTAATTTGGCCTCGACACCGTTGACTACTTTCATGGTATCGCTGTACGTTGTTATTGTATTGAATCGTAAAGCACCAGAGCCAACCTCAGTCGATCCGTAACCATTAACAACGCACTTAACGTTTGGAAAAAGAAGCATGATGTCTTTTGTAGTGTTCATGTCCAGGATTTGACCACCTGTGAGTATATACTGGAGACTAGGTACGTCGTGCAGCGAGGGGTCGTCGCGGGCGAGTAGATCAACCATAAAATAGCGCATCATTAATACGTGGGTGCATCGTTCCCTCTTTAATATTCCCATCACAAAGTCGACCTCTCCATCGGCTACGGTTATGGCTGTATTCACGGTTACCCCTGTAACCCCATAAACAGCCATTACCATAAGTGTATTGATCCCACCTAACCAAGCCAATGGGCGGTCGTTGAAACAAATGCTGTCTTCTTTGACTTCCAGCATTTCATTGAAAGAGGAAAACTGCAGGAGGAACCGGTGGGTGTATTGTACTCCTTTCGGTTTTCCAGTAGAACCCGACGTAAAGAAGACAAAGAGCGGATCGTCTGGGGTGAAGTTCTTTGCATCGGGCAGGTTATGCTGATCGAGAGCATCTTCTTTCTCAATTAGTGAACACAAGCGAACAGAAGACCCGGAAATTCCATCAGAGTTGGGACCAAAAGTAACAATGTCTGAAGTCTTCTTGGCTATTTCCTCGCAAACCATTTTTTCTTTATTTGTTCCAACGTACATGACCAACGCCAGGCACGCATACTGCTCCATATTGTTAGCTAGGGTGTCTAAGTTGCTGAAAAGAAATCCATTGCATCCGATGCGACTCAGTGCCAGCACAATTAGAAAGTATTCATGGCAGTTTGGAGCAAAAACGGCGATGCGGTCGCCCCGCTTGTAACCACGCTGATACAGTGCTGTCGCCAAGGCAATGGACTTCTTTCGAAGTTCGGCAAACGTCCAACAGTCTCTTTGAGTGCGGCTCTGGTAAACAACGACGGCATGTTTGGAAGGAAGCCGTTTGGCAGTTGCGTCAAAAACCTCTGGTAAGGTTGCATATAAATAGGGAGAGGGCGCAGGGTTATGGTAATAATTTCGCCGGGAAAAATGTCCAATTTGATTCATATTCTTCTTCTGGTAAGTAAAAAAAGAAGTTTTGAAATCAAGCAATACCAAAGACATATAATAAATTCACTAACACAATTAAAAACTGGGGAAAGAAAACTTACTTCAATACTCATGGGGTAAGAAACCCAATTCTCTTTTGTGCAGCTGCTGCATACACCTTGCGAAATTCGGAATGGAGGACAGATGTTCGGTGCGCTGTTTGTGTCCCAGTAATGATATAAGAGGGGCAGATATGCAGAAGAATTATGTATTAAGTGTGTGAACAGCATGGCCTTTAGGCCAAAGAGCTCGTATCTTGAAGTTATGTTTAATCTGTGGTCTAGAATAAGGTCAATAATTATATAGTTTTCTTTTATTCAGCAAGTTGCAAAATATATTAATAAATTTTAGAGAAGCTTTGTTACCAACATGCGACTAAAAACCCGGTGGCATAAATGCATTGAAATGTTTAGCAATGGATTTATGTACGATTCATTAGTGTTGTCAGCAGTAAATTATTAAACTAGTTTGACAGTAAGGAAGCCAAAATGACAAATACTTGACGAGATATTTCCCCAAGGAATTACACAAAGTGCATCCCTGTATCATTTTCTAAAAGATTTATCATTTAAAATAGCGTTTTTAGTTTTGGCTTCTTAAAAGTGATAATCGCGCTTTATATTGCATAATTGCTTTATTTATTGAATGTTTCCACCAGTGCACAAATTTGCACAAGAATTGTTACATGAGACAGACAGATTTGACATTGCAAAATTTACTTTTTAGGCACGAACTTTCCCATTCGCCCGAGTTTGCTACCAACCATATGCAGTGGGCTTCCGATGATCTAAATAAAAAATTATCTGAAGTGCAGTTCCCCTTTTTGCCCTTAGACTAAGTAAATACCGTTATCTCGGAGATACGACTTGGGTATCCTGAGTTAAGAATATAACCCGTTCGTAAACCTGTGAGCTACAGTAAAGAGCTTAAGGAGCAGCCAATCGAGAGGCTTTATTTTTCCCTGCGGTAAGGTCTTTATGGAAGTTTTTTTAAATCTTTATAAAGTGTCTTTTTTTAAAAGTGCAGTATGTGCAAATAACGACAAAAGTGCAACATCTTAATTTCTAATCGTTCAGAACAAATCTTTCATTTTTCCCCCAAGTCACAGTTTAAGAAACATTGCTTTTACAGCATACATGTAGGTATCTTTATACATTATTCGCATAACATGCTGCTGAAAATCGCAATTTACAATCATGAAAGTTTCTTCTCTAGAAAGCGAGAATGGATCGAATGTGCGCAATACATATGCCGCGCAGAAGCTACCGCCATGGGCCTCAAACCTCCATTTATCCATACTCGACACTTTCGGAGGTTTTTGACGCAACTGCAAAACGATTACCAAACAAAACCGCAGTGATTGTTTACCAGAGTCGAGCTGAAAGAGAATGTTGGACATTTTCAGAGCTTCAAATAAAATCCATTGCCTTGGCGTCGGCACTGCATCAACGAGGCTACAAGCGTGGTGACCGCATGGCCATATTTGCTCCCAACTGCTCCGAATACTTACCAGTTGTGATAGCACTGAGTCGCATTGGGTGCAATGCTTTCCTTTTCAGCAACTTAAACAGCCTTGTTGGCGACGTTGAGCAGTACGCCTGCCGCGCTTTGGTCATGTACGTCGGAACCATCAAAGAAAGAAAGGCATGCGAAGAAATAGCCAAGACGACAACGCAAATTATCACCTTCGGTCCAAACTCTGTCGGCATTGCCGGGTCTTCTGTTTGCCTGAGTACACTGGTTGAAGAAGGACATGCTCTAGGTTACCATCAGCTGCCAGCCGCGGAAAACTTCACCCCGGATGATCCGCTCTTTGTCTTCTTGACGTCTGGCTCCACAGGAAAACCAAAATGTGTACAGTACACACACAGTTCGTTTCTTCGTTTCTCCTCTTTCAGCAAAACGATGGCAGTTACAGAAGACAGTTGTTTCTTCAACGACCGGCCAATGACGTGGATCGGCGGGATGAACACTCTGCTCACGATAGCTGTTTTTGGAGCAACGTCAATAACCATGAATACGGCTTTAGTCGTTTCTGAAAGAGATGTCGACTGTGTTATGGGTATATTAAAGACGGAGCGATGCACGCACGCAGTAATGATGCACTATTTCATGGTTGATCTACTCGCCCGAGACGACCCTTCGCTGCTCGACGTACCTAGTCTTCAGTATATACTCACAGGTGGGCAAATACTGGACATGAACGTCGCAAAAGATATCATGCTACTTTTTCCTCACGCGAAGCACATGATTAATGGCTATGGTTCAACTGAAGTTGGCGTGGCCTCCATAAGACAGTTCACAGGCAAACCGTGCTCAGAATACATGGTAATCAGTGAAGGTGTTGAAATAAAGCTGATTGATGAAAATGGTCTAGATGTTCCTCCTGACACAGAAGGAGAGCTATGCATCCGCTCTCCTTGGATCTTACCCAAATGCTATGTAGATAACGAAGAAGCATCACGAAAAGCATATGACGGTACAGGTTGGTTCCACACTTCAGACATAGCAATCATGAACACTGATGGAGAAATCAAAATCTGCGGCCGTAAGGACGACATGATAAAACGTGCGACTATCAAGGTATTCCCTGCAGAAGTTGAGAATGTTATCTCAGAGCATCCTGCTGTTAAACAGGTTGTCGTTGTGGGTGTACCGGATGCTAGGCTTGGAGAAGAGCTCTGCGCATGTGTTGTTTTGAACGAAGGGTGTGAAGCAAAAGGCCTGCAAGAATGGTGTAAGGATCACTTTTCGGTGGGCCCTGACGGCATGTCACTGGCACCAAAGTACTTCGTTGTATGTACGGATTTCGCAACTACAGTCACTGGAAAAACGGACAGAAAATCAGTGAGGCAACTGGCAATGAAGAAGCTAAACATGCAGTGACAGTTTTACCGTAACTTAAGAAAGTTGCAAAACCGTAACTTAAGAAAGTTGCAAAACACGCGAATTTTAATGAAATAATTATGTGATGATATTGAGCTGGCATTAAAAAAATGCAAAAAAAAATGTTATTATATCCTTATTGCCCTATATACAGTATGCTACATGTATGTTGATAAGCATCACTCTACACTGTAATCCCCCCCCCCCCCCCAAAAAAAGTCGACAGCTTACCACAATATGGAGCTTTCCTGAACTATATACATGTGGAGGATGCAAAATAAGTCACTTTGATGAATTTGAAACTTACTTTTGTATCTCGCGGTGGTTTTGACGAAGTAAAAAAAAAATTAAAGCAAAAGTTTTGCCGGGCCTGCATGTTTATATTTCAATACTGACATTTTTCATTTAATGGAACGATCTTATCTAATGAATAATTTATTGACCCAAATGTTGCTTTAATTCTGTCTTTAAGACAAAACATCGATGTCATTTTCTACCGGTGTATGTTTCAATAATGTTTAATTATTTAATTCATAACACGGAATAGAGAATATACATATGCCTATAGATGTATTTTTTTCCTATTCCGTCCACATTTTCCCCATTTCAGACCAATTAATTGAATCGATTTCAAACAATAGGAACAATGATTGTCTCATGACGTAGTGTTATGCCTTCGTGCCCACAATTACGCGAAATGAGTAGCTGATCGATGATTATTTGACTCCTTACTAAGACATGGCGTTTTTTAATACCAAGAATATCCTTTGCCCCAGCGGTCGGTGTAAGTATTGCTTTCTTCACTAATCCACAGTAAGATTACGGATATATCTATGGACTGATGGACTTTTTATATGTCCTGTGAAAGGATGGGGCCAGTGCCCTTCACCCTTGACAGTTCTTAAAACAGCATCGAGGGACCTCTGTCTTGGTCAATTAGACCTACTCAAACATTTAGGTATGAACGCAGTTCCTTTTTGTTTGATTATCGGTATTAAGTTTGCGTGTATTGATTTCGGAGACAAAAACAAACAGACAACGAAACGGAATGAGGTGTAATTAATGATTATTACAGATGACTGTGCAGGTGCCAGCATCTCAACAATTTAGATACTAGGCGCTTAAACAGAAGGCAGCAACGAATTTTCTTGAGCATTCAGGGAATCGCAAGTAGGCAGTATTCATACAATTAGAACATCCTAGTAATTAGAACAAACGGGCATTGGTTTATACCGTGAAGACAAAAGTGTTTTTCTGGTATAGGGTAAATGTTATACGGTGTATACGTAAACTTTCAAATCTAAACATTCCGAAGAGACGCAATGGGCGACGAAGGGTTAGACAGCTTTATGCAAGAAAGCAGCAGAAGTTATAAACACTGTAGAGTGAAAAATTGTGCGGATCTCGCTTCCTTAAAGAGACAGACCCATGACATTGATCTTGAACGCAAGTTAGCCGCCAGCACTTTAGACAGGGAACAGAAAATGCTGATGGTGCAATTGAGAAGGATGAAAATGGAGCAGGAGATACATGCTCTGTCCCACCACTCTGTTTCCGGTAAGTAAACTATAGTTTTAAAGCGTGGAACCTAAAAAATCAGATTCTTAACTTTTTTCCGAAGTTAAAACTCTGGGGAGTTCAACTGCACCTTCACTTTAATAATATTTTACTATTTTGAACAATTTTATTGTTATATCATAAAATTTCTCAGTACTCAAATCGAACAACACTGAGTGAACAAAAAGATGAAATTAGCAGTAATCTATGCGAATTATGGAAAAAAATCTACAAAATTACAAAATACTAGAACATATGTTTACAAAGACAGTACATTGTCTATGAAGATGACGCTGGGTTTTTTACATTATTTATTCAATCAACCACTAGTCCGTCAAAATATTGATTGCTTTTGATGTTTTATTTTTATCTTATAAGCGATAAAGAAAAGTAATATACTTTACAATAAACGACAATCGCTAATCTATTGCCATTAAGAATGACACATCTAATAAAAATATAGATCTAGACGACAGAGTTAGAATACTGTATTGTCAAACCCAGTGAAAGGTGACTCGAAAAGAACCTCAAAATACCAAAATATTACGCACTATGCCCAAGTTCAAATTATTTCTTACAGTAAAGGTAGACCATCTCATTAAAAAACAAGAACACAATAGCGGTAAGTGTCCAAATTCGAATACGTCCGGTAAGTGTCCCAATCTATAAGGAGTAGGTAGCATAAACATGACTATTCAAGGACAGTTGATAATAAAAATAAAAATATCCATTGTACTATATCACTGAATCATTGACTTGTTGATTTCGTATGCTCTTTGGTACTATAAAATGCCCCGGCCATACCATAAACCCAGAACCCACAATATACAATAAAACGAAAATATTTACCAAAACTACCATCTAATGACGTCGGTCACCGTAGTAAATGTGACAATCCCATAGAAAAGGAGACATGAATTTTTAACTAAATGTCAACATGGTTATTACTTCACTCGTGAAGTCTTAATTGAAAAATCGTTATTATCCAATGCGACTCGATGAATCCTAACTACTGGTATGAAAGAGGTGGTGTGATGGCTCTCAATAGATACGTAATACAAAATCGATAGAAATACGTCAGTAAAAGAGGCGTTGTGTTTGTATAACCTCTCCAAACTTTACCGACTATGTTTAGTATCTGTTACACAAAGCACTAAAAGAAATAATATAAGAAAGAATGGCTCACTAGGTTTGTACAGCCAGGAATAGATGTTTCAGTAAAGATCGTGAGTTAGTGTCCAAAACGAACAAATACTTGTCTATGTTTGTCAGTCTTCAAATTATACTGCACAAAAGAGAGCGCATATCATGATTTTTATACAATGACTCACGGCTAGTGGTGAAATAGGTTAATAGTAAGATGAGAAAATAGGCCCTTACAAATAAGAAAGCTGTTAACACCTACTGAAAAGGTTTTTTAACGAATATTTTGACCACTTTTTCGTGCATCTCGTCAAAAGAAAGGAAATCTTATGCCATTTTCATAAAATAATCTTATTGGTGTTTGTTCATCTACTAAGGCGTATGTCTTTATTCAACACTTTTTCTTTTTTCTCTTCATTTGTTCATCAAGATGTCCCCGTGCCTACAAAAAAACTCCAAATCAACAAACAACAGTCTCTTGACTCAGAACCTGCTCCTCCCAAACCTGCTGACGTCAGCGACCCTTACCCCATCAGTTTTGGGCGCGCCCCTACGCCCAGCGACCGCGGGTTCAGTAGAGTCAAGGTGGAAGATGATGACGAAACTGGCGAGGAAAAAGATGAAATTAAAAACACAGTTGAGGAACTTGGTAAGGCTTAAAGAGTATCATCTGTTCCACTTTCGTTTATTATAGTATATACAAGTGCCATGTAAAAGTAGATTTATATGAAAATTAAAAAGATGAGCCACTGCAAATGAACCCCCCCTGCATGAAATAACCTGGGCATCGTAGGTTAGGCAAGGTCTTTATTTGGTGAATAACAGATTTTTCGGATCTTAAGCAACAATACACATTGTTATGTAGAATCAATAAAAGCAATTCAATATGTTAAAGTGACATATAGCAACAATGTTAAAGGTGATCTGTGTGTTACTAATAATGATGATTGCTATATTTTTAAAATCAGAACAGTATTTATTTGTTACATGAAATTATCAAACCCACACAATATGTTTTTTAAATCTCTATTGCAGGACTTAAATATGCTAGATCACGAGGTCGCCGTTTTTCCAGAGAATTTGAAGATCTCCATATACATACTGCAACGGGCTCTTTGCTCCCCCCGCTCAAAAAAAACCCTTATCGGTCAAACCTGCTTCCACCCATGTCTCATGGTGCCAAAACAGGCTCCTCGTCCGATCTTACCGTGTTACGAGAACTGGAACACTGGCCTGGAGATCCTGAGGCAATCAACTCCGTTCGTAGGAGCAGAAAAACTGTCGAGCAACAGCATAGTGACTTTATATTGAATCGAAGCGAGGAAGGTCACGAGCTTAACCACCACCAGGCTACTGCCGTAAAATTTGCCCAAATGCGCCTGGCTGGAGCAGAATTTCTAAAACGACACGAAGGAGAACGACCAAGAGCTGGATCAGTTGGCTCGAGGCCAGTTTCCAGGCTAGCCACGTCCCGCTGCGGGACAGCTACACCTTCACCCCGCTCTGGTGCCAGCACCCCGATAACGTCGCCAAGGAGTGAGATGAACACACCGATAGCGAGTTCCAGGTGCGTTACTCCAATGGACAGTACACAAAGAAACCATCTTGTAGAAGAAAGGTTCTTGCAAAAAGGTGACACGAGACCAAGAAGTCGAACTGTTAGTGGAACCTATGACCCCTCTTTAAATGTAAGACACAAACCGCCGCTCCCTGCCGAAGTCAATTTGTCGCATCATCAAATATCACCAAGAAGAAAAAAGCTGCGAGCACAACTATCAGGTGAAGAATCACCAGCTAAGGAGCAGAGCTCATCTTCATCGTGGAGTCACAGCGATAAAATTGATGTGAACGACACGTCAAAGCTTGCAGAACAAGGAGCACGGAAAACCAAAAACAGCCCTTCGCCAGAGGGCGCCAATGTACACGACCAAACGCAACCAAGAAGTCGCTCAAACTCGTTAGGCTGTGAAGGTGGAGTTACCAAAAAGAAACTTCAGTTAACAAAATCAAACCCATTTCCCGTCTCATCCGGACGCGATACTCCGGGGTCGTACCCAAACCAGAGAACCAAAAATGTGATCGTAATGAACGATAACCATCACCCACAATCTCCCGCACGCCACCGCAGACTGTTTCGCGTCTCCGGACTAGCTCAAGATCATCAGCGTGCGCCGACTCCGGGTGGCGAAACTCTTGCTCAGGCACCACAAAACGCCTTGGCCAACGGATCTCATGACTCAGAGGACGCTCACGTAAACACTGACCAAAATTTGCACATCACTACTCTTAAATCGCCAGCTAACCATAGACGTCGGTTGCGTCCGGCCTTGCATCCCCCAGAAGGATATCAATTTGACGACGTGGTAATACATGCCCATGAGACAATTGAGAACGGCAAGAAAGAACATACTTCACAAGACTCGGGGAAAACGCGTCGACAGCTTACCCCTATTCCTGGGAGTGTGTCGGCTGAAAATGAAGGGTGAATGTCTGGTTGTATTGCTCCTTACTGTTAACCTTTTCTTTTCCATTTCTGCTTTCATTGCTCATGCTAATGTACAAGTAGTTATTTCTTATTTTATAAATAACGGCGAACCTTTCTGTTAATTCCCAACGCAAAACGGAGCTAGTTACCGCCTTTCTGTTACGTTGTTGCTGTTGTTGTTGGCAAACTCATTTCCGTATCGTGCCATTAACTATAGCGCTTTCAAGTATGTTCTATTAATTGGTTCTCACCAATGAAAATGCCAATACAAGTTCTGAAAACGTCAACAAAAGAAACTAAAAATTACACTTAGCCTTAGGTTTGGGCGATTTTAGTCCATATAATGTTCATACCTCAGTTAAATGTGCTACTGTATCTTCTCTGTTGTACAATGCTTCCTGTTGTTCAAGCTTCCCCTTTCATTTGCAAAGGTTACATTATCATTTCGATCTTTTGCATGCGATATCTGTCTGCTTTTAGATACACGTTCGTCCCATGGCATCAGAACGCCCTCCCCAGCGTCCAAGGTGACCGACAGGTGTGAGTTCTCTTAACGACGAGGCGTCTGGCATGGAAATAAACACTTGGAAAGGATCCAACGGATCATCCCTATAAAAGATATATTCGTTACTGGTGGCGCAACGAGGGGTGTGAAGTTGAAGCATTTTGCATTTTACTGATAATACATGTACACTAAACAAAAATATAAACGCCCCACGTGATTTATGTAAAATGCAATGGGCTACGGATAAAACCCACTTTGTATGATGAAATATATATTTATAACCCTTAACACTGTTTTTTTTCGTAGGGCGTTTATATTCTTGCTCGGAGTATGTTGCACAATTAGTTTTCTGGCAAAGTCAACAGACGCAATATGTAAAGCATATGGCACGTTTGATTTAATGTCTTTTTAGTGGAGACTGGAAGAGCCATCGTAAATGAATCGATGACAAATTAATTACAAATGCTTCCAAGCCTGTGATAAAACGCTACGATAATAGGAACAACATAACGCCAATTCATGTAAATCCGAGAATAGTTCCGTTTGGCTGTGTGACTAGTGGTTTTAAGACGTTTCACTTACGTATGCCTGAAGGAATGGGTGTTTTGTACAAAGTCCTCCACACGGGTCTCAGAGAATATTTAAACCTGCTTATTAACATTTTTCATATAGCGCACACAAAAATGAACACCGGGAAATCACATGATTCGTCATTGATTGGCAAAACACTTTATTACGACGCCTCCTACTGCACATTGTATATGATGGCAAGGATCATTATGGCAATCCAGGGATACATCAATGTTTTTCTAAAAAAACATTTAAGAGTCCAAACATGTGACCCTAGAAGATTATAAATAAAAAAGGGTTTTATGAATGTTTGTCCATACCTTGCTTTGATATGACGCTTGGTTTACTCTAGCAAACTGTTAACACAGATCTACATGTATTTCACGCATTAAAATGTATGATATAAATAAATAACTGTTCATGGCTCTCCAATACTGAGGTTGCCTTGTCTCTCAATCACAATATAAGTGTCACAATAACAATAAATAATAATAAATAATGATAACACGTCTACTATAAAATACAAATTAAATAAACATAAACATGCTAATATATCAAATGTGTACGAGGACCAAAGTTACGGCAGCAATAAGCACTTTTAGTGTATTTGATTTTTAAACTGCATTTCGCAAAATTTCGCCATACACAAAATAATGTCCTGGGAAGATCTAACAAACTAGATAACTGCTACAGTAAACTCTAATTTCAAGGAACCATTCACTACACAATTCTGTCATGGACTTCATCAGATCTCTTGTTCGACTTACATACAACATTCATGTTTTGTGATAATATGCAGAAAGCTCATTTGAGCTAAAAAAATGTATGTTTGACCAATGTGAATAAAAACCTGAAACTGTAACATGACGACAAGCAACCAAAAGTTGCATTAGTAGGCTCAAGGTCAGTTTTAAGATTAGTTAGTTCCTGCTGCAGGGCAGCAACACCTTCAATCTGATCTGGCACAAGCATCCTGATATCAAGACCTTGACTAGATGCAAAAGCACACAAATACCCCAGTACTGTGTACCAGTAACTGGTAAAATAATATCCAAAAAGGCAGCTACCTTATCCATGCATGTAATGTTAAAACACTGAACATAAAAACTGTTCAGTAAAATAATTCAAATGTGGACAGTCATCCATTACTGCACATGTTTTTGTTCTGAAAATAAAAATGAAATATAATAAAATGAACACCAGTTTTACAATGGAATTACTGCCTGTGCAGGTTAATATGTACAAAATGTTGAACTGACAATACAAGTCTATTAAACATGAAACATGCTTTATATTTAAATATTAAACAAATAATTCTAAAAACACAGTTATCTCAGGATCAAATGTTTAAGCATTGTTGATAAATGACGAAAACTTATAAATTCATTTGACAGTTGAATATTAACTAACATACATTCTAATAAAAAAACTAATAAAACACATATTTTTGTGTCTATGCACTTACCTAATATATTGCGCTTACACAGGGGGCATGTCCTATTCTTAATTAGCCATGTGTCCACACATTTTGTATGGAATTCATGGTAACATGGAAGAACACGGATTTTCTGAAAGTAACTTTATTATTATTTTCGTGCTGATTATTCTTTTAATTTAAGTCATAATAACTCTTCGTTTTGGCCAAAAATTGGATTTTCCTGGAGTAACGACTCGATTCCTGCATTCAAAGTTAATCCAGGGTTTTTTCCTAAATGTTTGGTTTTTTGTTAAAATCTCTTAAGAGATTTTAACTGACGGAGCCCTCTCTGACATTGCATAGTCACGCGATAGTCAGCGATATTTTCTGGTGACCTACTTAAAACCACGGGAAAAGCAGACAACAACAGCACTATGTGACAATAATATAAGATTCATAAGATATATTTGTCTTATTGTTCAAAATGCATTTATATCTACAATGTGTGCAATTCTGGGCTTTTCGTTATCCGACGCACTGTACAAAAACTCGCAATTTACGTCTGCGGACTGCATCAACGCGTTTGGCGCCAGATGTTATTTTGGTCTCGAATGAATGCGAGAATCTGCGTGACACCCCATAATTATTGGCAACGGATGCCTTAACGACCAGGAAAAAAGGCATCGAAAGCCCTATTGACAAACACAGATTTTAGTTTTAGTACAATAATGGCCGTTTTAGTGGTAAAATGCAATAGAATATATTTCCATGCGTTGTTTACAATGTATTTCTTGCGGAATTTTGAATCTTAAAGGAAGAGTTATTATTGCTTTAAGAAAAATATAAAAATGTTTAATTGAAAAATGGTAAAAATTACATCACCTTTAAGAAGATTGACAAAGATTAAAAAGATCCCATTCTTATGCGTTTAGCATGAAAATTCCTGAAATGTTAAAATTAAAATTTAGACACATAATACATACCTGTCTATGCAGAAAGACATCTAAGCAAACAGCACAGGTATCTCTCTCACTATCATCATGCTTTGAGGTATGGTAACGCCTAGTCTGCATAGACGCTACTGCAGTGTGTGCCAGTTTACGCAGGGCAACCTAAAAACAAAGGCTATGCTTTGCAATTTACTATACTTAGTAAATTTAGAAAAAAAAAGGTTGATACACATGCACTTTCAAAGCACATTTTCTAACTGTGGATTATTTTATTCCATTTGACACCCATAACAACAACCCATTTCAGGAATAATCTCTGCCAAATGCATAAAAATACCTATCAAATACACTAAGATATCTCCTCCTGGTGGTGTGGCCAACAATACTATATATACACCACCTCCACCTGGTGGTAAGAAAAATTACATCATACACTACCTCCACCTGGTGGTAAGGATCCTCAGTTCTTCTCCTTCCAGCTTTGATTAGCAGCAGCAGGAAGAGTGTGGCAATACTTGAGAAGAAGACACTCCAGAACTGGGCAGGGTCTGTCTGCAATTATGTATACTAATAAGCATTTATAACACGACAGAGTCCAGAGTAGGAAGGGATGGAGGGACTTTATAGTCACCCCAAATGAGGCAATAGGCATATTTAAGTATTCATATTATAATATTATAAAACTTCATCTACTCTCCATATAGCTGTTACAATTCCTGCATGTTTCTCAAGATAGTACAAAGCAAAGCTACTCACCATATTCATGTGACACTCCATGCAAAGTTTAAAATCAATATACATGTACATATGTGAATAATGTACTTCATACTTATTGTCATTAAAAAAACTAGTCAAATATAAACAAGTTTGAATATCTAAAAAAAACATGTGATAATGTTCTAAAGACGAGGCTGGTCCAGATACCTTGGTATCATCCTCCTTGCCCAGGCAGACCACGCCCTCCCACTCATTAAAGGTAGCCACTCCACTGGATCTGCCACATGTGGCCCACAGGGTGAGGGTGGAGATTTTCTTAAAATTATGAAAATTATGGCCATAAATTTATATACTGGTAGGCAACCAAACATTTTGTATACTATGAATAACTTGTTATTTTCTTCTTATTATTCTTTTAATTTTTTTATTTCTTTATTCATTTTATTGTTTTTTATGTAATCCAACAATTTGGTGATTGGCATTTTTAACCTATTATTTTCTGATTTTGCTATGTGAAAAGGGTGAAACAAAGATCTGGCCATAAGAACAATTTAAACAGTTGAAAGTAATGACATTTTTAATATATTTTCTTACCTGGAGATCATGGATAGAGGTATTGTATGTTATCTGCACCAAAGCTTTGATTTTGCTGAAATGAAACATCATATTTGTAAATCAAAGCCCACAAAATGTACTTACAAACTAAGATGTGTTTTAGTATGGTTATAACTTGAAGGTGTTTATAACTATAATTATAGCATTTACATGATTAAATTATCATCATATTTTATAGAAAATAATTGCACAGAAGACATTACAAAGACACTACAGTACATTTCAGATTGAAACATGGAATTATGTACTGGTATAAATACCAATGTACCTTAATATAAACAATATGTAAGATATCCAGGAGTAAAGAAAGTTCATTTGCAAACATCTCCCTTCAAAAGAATAAAGGATATACCTTGTGAGAACTTCAAGAAAAGCAGTAATATTTTCAGCAGCATAAATCACAACTACAGGTCTACTGAACACTTGTGGCACGTCAAGCTGAAATGGAAGTTTTAGATCACCACTAGACCACATACAGAGATTGGAGAATGTGAAAGTGAAAAGTGTGACATATAATATAATATAATATAATATAATATAATATAATATAATATAATATAATAAAGGATCAACTGTGATGCAGTTATGGAAGAAAAAGACATAAATTCACAAAATTTTACAACCATAAATTACTGAGACCATATTTCAGGCTGTTTTGCACTGTGATTGACAATGTTCAAAGTGTAAATCATTGCTAAAATATTAAATACAGACATACATATCTCATTCAGAAAAGTTATACAAAACAGCCATGCAAACCTCTTTGATGATATTCCTATTAATAGTGAGAATTATGATGGCTGAGGCACCCAACAGCATGGCCTTCTTCACCTATTAAAAAAACAATGGATTTTAATTCTGACTTGGAAATGAAAAAATAAAAAGGAAGAGGTAAATACAAGTAAAATATAATAAATTATCCTTATACTTCATCATCTAATTTTTTTTTATTTACATTTTTGACTTTTCTTTATTTTCATTTCAATGTTTGCTTTCTCAAATAGTAATGAGATAAGTCTCTCATACATTAAACAGCTTACATTCAAGCATAAGAAATGTGCACATACACATACATATATGCATTCCAACAGTTTACCTTCTCAAGCACTGTACACTGTGTATCATTGACTGCATACGTGTCATCAACGTTGAGAGCTGAGTAGTCTAACACTGCTATCCACTCATGAGCACTCTCCTGGTGTGGTGAGGAAGAGTCGTCAAGTTCACAGCGAACAGGGACCTTAAGTGAGAAAACGTTCAGGGTAACGTAAGATAGATAAAATATCTAAAACAAGGCAGCAAAGCTGTCAAATGTACAGACAAAATAACAGAAAAAAGGATGCGAAAGAGGTAATTTTGCCAATTTTGATGCAATAATAAACAAGCCCATGGAACTTCAAATCACACCTTGAAAATGCCAATATGTGAAAATGTTTAACTGGCAGTAAGAATTACCAAACAGACTGCATTGCCTACTGAAGCTGAATTTTAGTCCCATGTTTCTTTCNATCAGTTTTGTAAGTTTCAAGCCAAAAAGTAAAATGGTTTTCCACTTATCGTGTTATCGGTGCTGCATATATGCTGAAAAAAGTGAAAAAACAGCATAACTTCCCTACAAGTGACCCGATCATGCTGATTTTCGAACTTGACCTGCGTATTATAAATATTTATCAATTCTGTAAGTTTCAAGCCGAAATGAAAAACAGTTTTCCAATTATCGTGTTATCGGTAAAAGTGCACGGCGACGACGGCGACGACGGCGACGGCGACGGCGACGACGGCGACGACAGACGCAGGTGATGGCTATATGTACAGACACATCTGTGTCTGTACATAAAAATCTGGGGGGGGGGGAAGATGTAAGAATTAAATATGTCGAATTACTTTTTGGTGGTTGCGTAACTGCACATTCCAAAAACACTTGCACGCGATCAGTCATTTTAATATCATAATTGCAATTGCAAAGAAGGTTCAACCTTGCTTTATGAAACTGAACTGGGATCATCTTAAATGTATATGGATTTTGCATACCTGTCTAAGCCGCCCTTTCACATTTTTCACCTCACCGACTTTAGTGAACGCTCCCCTCATTTTCATGCCATCTTGTTCCTTCAGTTTACCACCCGAATCTTCGAGTTTGTTGACAGTGACATCAGCATTGCGGTCTGCATTTGTAGGCACAGCTACCAGTATCAAAAGTGCACAATTTAAAAGGTGCATATTTTTCACATTAGAAGTAGAACTCCTAAATATAGCCAGGTTGGTTAAAATTACCAACCCGACGTCCACCATGTTTATTTACACTGCCCTTTCCTTCCTCTAAATATCAAAGATTCAATGCCAAATGGCAGGTGCACTTACTACCAGCTGCTCTGATACAATGTACTAATTACATCATTACAGACTGATGGCAAATAGCTAATTGTTCAGTTTAGGCGATAATAGGCGATAATCGGATTAAGTTTACTTAGGTGTGCAACAAAAGTTATGCAATATTTTTCAACGATAAATGAAATAGTGGTGATATTGCAAGGGAATTCTTGAATCAACGTCTAATAATTTTGCAATAGTAGGTGGTTTAATCTAAATGTGCTACAGCCACGTTGTATGAGTGACGGTTGTTCTGAAAATAGCTGGTGCTATATGTATTTATAACGGGTATACCTACAAACATGTTGCTCAATGTACGCCTTACAAGGGGATAAAATTTTTTGCATTTTTGCATATTACCTTCAAAGCATACGCCCGCATGCGGTAGATCTACTGTACAACCACACAGTGCGTGCTTTACATTAGGTAGAGTTCCATACAGATCATACGCGACACTTTGATAGAGGCTACGTATACGATAGGTGGTGTATGATGTTCTGCTTTATGTACGTGTATGATTCACTAGTACTGTTTGCCTCGGAGCACTACGAACACTAATGAGGATGGCCCAAGCTTTTGTTTTCATACAATCATAGGCACGAACCATAGGCACGAAATTTTATGGCAACTGCGGTAATTCACTCATTCTAACAAAGTTACTGTAACATTTGAAACAATTTTATTGCAAATATATCTATTTCACACAAGCAAAAACATAACAAGACGTGAGTTACTGGCAACAAATATCAACGACATCCAGCCTCCTCAATTCAAAGTTAACACTAATTTGGAATGGAATGTTGCATTGCTTTCAGTAAGTTTTCCCAGACATAATAATAAAAAATCAACTTAATAAGCGTGGAATGATTATCAGCGCTACTGTGTAAAAATTAAAAGAAATAAAATATCATTATGGCACTCTGAATAACCGTGAAGCCATTAGAGATGTGAAGGTAAAAAAAGTGTTGCGCGCGATTGTCCATCCGCATCAAATCAGTAGGTAAACCCTCTACCTACATGTAAGTCCTTGATCATCTTTTGTCGAAAAAAAGTCGAATAAACGAAAGTAGTAAATTTTCATCCCCAGTCCACTTCTGAAAATCGTTGGTTCGATATTAAATTTCGTTGTCATCTATTTTGTACTTCCTTCGTCTTTTCAATTAATCACCCATTTGCGGATCAACTAACGTGCGTTCACCATTTTGGTGTGGGCGTAGATCTCCTGCTGGAGCCGGGCCGGTAGCGGTGGCACTCACAGTCACGGTAGCGGAATATTTTAAAACAGTGGTCTCCGTTGGTGCTGTACTCGGTGACAACTAAATGTCCCTCCGGGCCGATGGCGCACGTCTGAACAGACCCTGTTAAATCCGGTGGCCCCACAATTTGGAGAAGTAATTGGCCTCTTTCAGAATACACATTTACGGTGTGGTTCAACCTGTCTGCAATAAGAATCTGCCCGAGCGGGTTCAGACAAACTCCAGCTGGAACAGCCGCAAGCCCGTCGCCGTTAGCTTCTGTGCGGAACTGGTAGAGGAGATCTCCAGCGTAGCTGTATGTCCTTACGCGACAATTGACCGAGTCGCACAGAACCACCTCGTTTTTATTATTTACGGCTACGTGAATGGGGGAGCCCGACATGGATGTTTTAGGCGGTTTCCCACCAACTTCGAATCTACTCAAGAGCTTGCCACCACGCCTGTACACTTCAACAGTTCTGGAGGCAGTGCCGACCACGGTGTTATAATATATATCACAGGCAACGCTATATGGTTCATCCACAGTTGGAAATGAATACTTAAATCGACCTTCGAGTGTCAATACCTGAATTCGCTTGTTCTTTTTATCGGCGACAGCGATGGTTTGGTTGGGGAATACGGACACTCCCGTTGGCTCGTTAAATTGACCTTCTCCGCTGCCCAGACTGCGAAAAGAAGATTTAAACACACCAAAGTTGTTGAAGATCTGTATGCGGTGATTCATGGTGTCGGCAATGACGATGTCGCGATCGTCCGTGATAGTCAGGCCTCGTGGGTAACTGAATTCTCCCTTACCACGCCCTCTAACACCGACATTGAATAGCAGTTTCTGCGGCCTGAAAAAATGTAAATATAAAAAATGATTAAAAAACCTCGTAAAATATTCTTACGCTAATTTTCCCTATATTAATTAAAACATCTAATGTGGGATAAGAGCTGATCATAATCAAGTATCCCAACATCAAGATACGAGACTCCATGGAAATTTAGGTGACTACAATTATAAACAATATTCGAATAAAACTCATGAAATCTACTGACATTATCTAGATAACGTTATTAAATTGAATTAAACAAACAAGTCAACAAAAACAAAGCTGAGGTCTCAGGATTCTTGAAGTTAGTTATTAATTCTTTCAAAGTCGGACAAAATTAGTTGTAGCATCATCGAAGCATTGACAAGAAATCATATCCCATACTCATATTCAAAACATAAGAATTATATATGCACTAACTACTAAAATAACCACTAATCAGTACCTACTGCCTAAACTACAATAGCTCTGGAAATATAAAGGCAAAGTCTGGAAGAGAATTCGAAGTAGATACATGTAGATAAAGGTTGGAGAGGGGTGATGTCCGTTGCATCCAAGAAACAAGACGACCGTCACTTTTTACAAAAGAAACTAATCTAACTGGTCTTACAACGTTTGTAAACACATCTTTTGCTTTTCTCTTTGATCAAAAAGCATACAGATGGTGGTTCACAAACAAAGTAAGAAAGAAATCCAACAAGTGTGTTGCAAAATTGATTTTAGTTAAATGTGACAGAAATCCGAGGTCATATTACCAACTTTTGACAAAATTCACCATTTAACAAAAAAGACAGGAATAAAATGGCTACATTTTCTGTTGTTAGATAAACCAGAATTTGGCAACACACTTTTCACCCATTCTACTAATTTTTACCTCCACGAGTACGGGCGAAAAAACCTGAAATTATAATCGTTATTGTTTTGTGAAATCAATGTGCAGTGCGTATGGTGTTCTGTTTTTTCATGCAAGGATACTTGTCATAAGTATTCTTACTTCATTCATATGCGTGCAACTCAAAGCAAATAACCAAGCATTGCTATAAAAAGCAGTGACATGTTGTACATTAAAATATGAAATAAAAATCGGTCATATTACAATGAATCAAGTTGTGATAAATGCGTTAGATGTGCCATGCTTGTGCTGTTAACGTGCAGAAAACACTGTGACCTGTTTGTCTTGAAGGTATGCTCAATAAAATTATTTGTTACATATATTAATGCATTGTTTTTTTTATGGTTGGTTATATTGGCCCACCAATCATAATTTAACAGATCAAACGACATGCCCTAGAGATATGCACATATCTGGTTCATATCCTAAAGGTAGGTGCAGATATTTAATAGTCTGTGAAATATGCATTTTGAAATTCTAGTCGATGAAAGATACTGACTTTTTCATGCCTTCCTCTTCTTTCTCTTTAGCATTCAGTTCCCTCTGGCTGCGGGCAGTGTCGCTCAGACCGCGTGTTAACAGGTACGCCTCCCACAGCTTTGAGTCTGTGTACGCCTTTACCACGGGCTCCCGGCAATCGTGAACTGAAACAATTAAATGAGATAGAACCCTCTTTATTTCTCCTCCTCTCTTCCTCTCTATTTAAAGAACTATGTAATATAGTTAGTTCGTTCTCCCTCTCTCCTCTGCGTGTGTGTGTGTGTGTGTGTGAGAGAGAGAGAGAGAGAGAGAGAGAGAGAGAGAGAGAGAGAGAG
>NW_019775693.1:0-13855 GCF_001039355.2 Lingula anatina | reverse complement strand
GTACTGTAAATGAACGAAGCAACCTTGATATTGGCCAATTTTGGGCACCAGACATATTATGTATAGACTTTGTTTGCGCTGTGCATGACACTGACATGTAAAAATAAATTAGAGCAAGTCAGAGATTTTGGTTCAGATATTTGCACAATCTGTAACTCCAAAGCGGTCGATAAGCTTCCAATTTCACTAATTCAATTTTGAAATAACAAGAGATCGTCCATTAACCTACATTGTCAAATATATTTGTCCCCATTGTTTGATGCTGTAGGTCGCTATAAGCTTTTGACTGCAAAGTTGAGAATAACTTGATGCTTCAAAATACGCTATTTATTTTATGCTTTTTATCAAGAAACAGTACGTGCGTTTAGCCATTGACTGAGTATAAAATGGTGCGTGTAAACTAGCGGTAAACCTTGTATTGCATGACCTTTCCTACTTGTTTGCAGCAAACGTGTTTCATTCACATGTAGTTCTGTCACTGTCATCATAGTTGCACCTTTTCATTTCTTGCCTTGGCAATTCTCACTTCTTACATAGTTTCAAGGATTCAAGCCTCAACTGCGCAGTGGATATGCACATAATTCGTTTTTCTATACTCACATATAGGATGACATAATGTTTAAATCTTTTGTTATTAATTTTATTTCTATATTTAAAGTGTTTCATCCCTTTTCAAAGAAACTTAATTTCTTTCTGTGTGTGCAAAATATATTTTCAAGGTGAATGATTCGAAGTGAAAATGAAAGATAAAAAACATTAAATCATTTACACACAATGACATTTTATCTTGCAGATGTTACTGTCAGATAGCCACGCAGTCGGGGCAGGTTCTCCATGACTTGGGCGGGATCGCATCTTATGACGTCAAAACGATGCCCTGTCACGAGATGCGAGTGAAGTGTAGAAAGGACTGTGACGCCGCCATCCGGAATGCTACGACCACGCCAAGCGAACCCACCGTTCCGCTCAAGGGGTACTACAAGGGTAGAGTATTTGGGATGAAACTTTGCCGAGCATGGGACCAGCCCACCACCAACAAGGGACTAACTCTTATTTCCAAGAGTGAAGTTGACGAGTCTAACTGTGTTAACCACGTCAAAACTCGCTACGGACATTGGAGTGCAAAACTCTGCTGCGGACACCATGAAATAAAAGTGAGCGATCAAATCTTCGTGGCCTTTGTCTGGAAGCCGCTGTGTGACGAGAGCATGATCATGATGTAAATAAATATCGACGGCAAAATTACTACGACTTCATTTAGTGTGACTGAAAGTTCATGACGTCACTAGATGAGACAAAATGACGTCAGTCAAGGTTACAATTTTACTCGACAGTTGCAGATAAAGAATTACAAAATGCTTTTAACTATGGTGAACTAATGGAGGTTTACCGTTGTCGAAAAATAGCACTTTTATTTTTTTGTTCTTCACCATCGAATGCCAGAATTGGCGGCGGACTTAACGATTATCCAATTATTTCTACACATTTATTGACCTCGCAAATTTTAGGTAAAAATTCCAACCTTGACAGACATCGTTATTTAACTTGTGGCATTGCAAAATAAACCATGCGTATGCATACATTTGATTGAAGAATATTAAACACAACGTAAATTATGAAATTGACCGGCTTATTGCAGCCCTTAGAATTAGTAGACGAATGCTTGATCTTTGGGTAGTGAATGAGATCTTGTGTATAAAATAGCATTGAAATAATGCTCAAAGGTCAAAATATTAGAAACAGACATGTTGCGATTCGAACGACAATGAAAAGGACAAAACCTCTGAAAACACCATTTCAACAAAATAATATGCTTCTTGGATTAGTTTCGTGAAGTGGGTGTGTTAATATGCTGTTTATATAAGTATTTTGATTTCAAGGTCACTATTTTGTACAAACTATTTTATATTTAAATAATTGTACTTAGCCGCTGGAAAGAAAAAAAAAAGATATATGTCTGACTGTCTTTTACTCTGTATTCGTGCAGGCATATATGCATGGGCCGAATGCGTGTGCCTATCTGCTTTATGTTTCAATGTACATAATATGTAATCTCATAAATGTATGAAGTTATGCATTCTAGTCGAACGCATCGCTTCGCGAAGCAAGTCAATGTACATACTAAATGTGTGTAAAAAAAGTGTATCTTCAAACAGGTACATATGGTTATTACAGGTGGCTTCAGCGAGTCGTAATGCATGTTATTCAGTTACAGTTTTGAATAGATATCAGATTTTACTTATTGCAGGCAGATAGTTTTTCACTGAATGAAAACAGTAGACTTTTTGCAAAGAGAAAGTGAAATCTGCTCATAAACTGAGGACGTGCCATGAATGTACCAGATGTGAGAGACGACCAAGTGAAATATTCCAGAGAGTCGTAATAAATAACCTTAATGGCTGAATGTTTATTAGATATGAAAGAAGAGCACCAGACAATGTATATTTAGCCACAAGCATCAAAGCTGCTGTTTTAAAACATTCCTTTTGGCTGAAACTATTACTTAAATGTCCTTCAGTTCAGTCACACAGACGGGTTCCTGTATTGATTTACTTCATTTATAAAACAGCTTCACCCTGGCTTTCATAGCGCATACCTGCCACAAAAGATGATCTAATAATGGAGACATTAAATATATCTTTAAAATTAATGGCATCTTTGTGATGTTCTTTGAAACACAGGGTGAAGGAGTGAATGCCATGACTCACCATTGTAACTGTTAGATAAAAAACCTTTTAGACCTCTAATGTGTTACATATAATGATGTACTTTGCTTTGCCAAAGCTGGTTTGTGTTGAATAAAAAGCATTTCCAATTTTGTACATGCAGGCGTTGGTTATTTATCAGAGACACTTTTTTATGAAAGCATGGATAAAAATGAAAGTTTGCCATAGAAAAATCAATTTGGGATTTTGGGAGCATTTTGGAGTGGTTGAACCGTTTTGATCCATCTTAGCCCATTTCCATTCTGCTGCTTGCAAACCCATTCTTCTCGCAAGCTTAACTCCCAGCCCACTCACAACTAAATTAGGGATGAACGAACCATTATGATAATAGCCAATATTAAACTGTATTGGCTCAATCCCAGTGAAACTCATTCTACAACATATGTTGATCTAACTTCACAGTGACTCTTGCTGATTGCAATCAAATTAAGAGATTAACCTGCCTCCTCGTTTCCAACATACTCTTATAATCTCCAGCTTTTCTGTATGGAGGAGGCTTGCTAAACTGTTCTTCTGATTGCATTCAGCGAGAGTCCCTGCAGAGTCGGGTGGATCTACATAGAATGCTAATTTCACTGAGAATGAGCCTATGGTTACTTGAGAAAACAGTCTCACGTACTCCATTTTGTATTCACTTAAATTTACCATCATAAATAATTCTAGCCATACATAACACAGTTTTAATCAACAGACTTAATAAAACATCCTAGGTATTTTTCACAAAAGGAGCATATTGTAGTCCCTTCTTTTTTAGTTAAAAATACATGCACTTATAAATTTAAAGTATACATGGAAGGCAGTATGATTTCTGGTGAGATACTTTTTTCATTGTCTCTTGTGTAATGATGATAAAAAAGTAAATAGAAACTTTGCTAATGAAACTAAATGTGTGAAACAAAGGTAGAAAACAAAGTCTTCTTGAAAATGATTTACTTCTTATCATTACAATTTCTGTTCTTATAAGATGAAGATGGCAATGACGCTTTGTTCCAAAAAAACATCTGTACATGATGAAAATATGAGTTTGTACATATATACAGAATATACATGGTGGTCCTCTGACTTAACGAAACTCCTAGTAGCATTTCAATTACATCCTTCTTGAAACTGTCATTTGAGTTAATGTTGTAACTCCAATACAGATTAACATAACAATGTCACAGTACTGATAGACATGCAAATATGGATTTAACCAGTGGTGGAAAGGCATTTTCTAGAATATGACGCACTTATTATATACTTATCTTCAATTGTTTCACAAATTAAAAGACAAACAGCATTTTTATTGTTTTGGCAGTAAATAAAATTTGACCTTGGCTATAACTGATCACTCTTTTAATTTTATATGCATTTTTTTGACTCTGCAAAAATTCTTAATGTATCAAACAAGAACATTTTTACTTTTGCAAACAGCCACTGAGCACATGGCTTCAAAAAGGCACCAAAAATCTGTTACTGGGCATGTGTATTAACATACATGTAATACATATAGATGCTGTACCTGTATGTCAAAAGTAGCACCATTCCTAAAACTGTGTTTAAGTAAGAAATAAATAAGAAAGAAAAAAAATTGTACAACTTTGTAAAATGAACTGCAGCAAGCTTCCTAGAAATGTGTACACTATTAAAATATATATTGAATAAGTTTCAGGTTGAATAACATGGAAAAATATGTGGAAACATTGCAAACTACACTTGATGGTCATAAAACAATAATCCCCAAATGCATAAATATAACATTTTATCAATAATGTAGGATTTGAGTAGATTAGCTTTTGGGGATAAAGACCAACAAATTAAGTATAGAAAAAAGACACACCATAAATGTATGGTCAAAATTTTTGCCAAAACAGCATTGCTCAATGTAAATAAGAAACTATGTGATCTACATGCAGCCATTAAATTCCTTTAATAAAAGACTTTTTCAATAATATTCCTGCATCTGTTTTGGACTGTTTTCTGATATCAATCCTCAAGACAGTTTGAAGTCAATAAAATCAACTACTGAGCATTAGTACCTATCAGTAAGTAAAGCATGGCCTAAATATATAAATTGGTTTTGGATAAACAGGGCTGAGAATCTTCAGGCCCATGGGGACGCAGCTTGGAAAAAACTAGTGTTAGCTGCCTTGATCCCCATTTCAGGATAATGAAGTTAACTTTCCTCAAAGTCAGTCAAAAAGCAATATGCTTCCACGCTTCCATCATGCAAACCTTCACAACATCAAAGTTGTGATATACTTGAAAGAATATGAACTGTCAGTCTATCTCTGTCGATGCTTGAGTGAAAGTGCACCCAGTCTGCTTACTAACCCAATCACTCTGACTGATCATGTTCAAGTGTATTTGACCCCAAAGGGTTTGCAAAACACTCCACAAAAAAATGTCAGTCAAGAGATTTGTCAAAGTAACTGCCAAATATGCAAAGGCATATGTCTCAGTCACAGTCCCCACATCTGTTTTTCCTCCAGGTCTTACCTGAAGTAAAGAAATCAACTTGTGCACTAGTCATCCTTTTCATACCCCAGGTCCTCCAACTCCGTGAACTGCTGCATGTGGAATTTTGTCACTTGGTAGTTCACCATGATTCTTATGGCAAAGTACCCGCACACACCCTCAAACAAGATAAAGACAAACATCACAATGTGCATGGCCCTCTCCAGAGGTAACAAGACGGCTGCTTCATTGAACAGCAGGAACATGATCAGTGGAAGTTGTAGGAGTAAAGTCAACAGCCAGAAGCCAGCAAGTTCTGGAACCTGGTAATAGAATATTGTACAATTGTGGGGCATTAAATCGATAAGTAATTTTATTAACGCTAAATCTTGTATGGCTTGAATGTTCTATAATACTGAGATTTTCTTTTTCACAGGTTAAGATCAGAGGCTGTATACCCTAGAACTGAACCAATCTATCCGATGTAACCAAACAGCCTTCAACTAAAATACAATTTTATTAATTAATGTTAACTGGTCTAACAAACTCATAGTCATTCTTGCTAAGAATAGCAATAGGTCACCCTTTAAAAACCATTGATAATATTTACTAGAATATATTTTTCAAGGGAAAATGTAAGCAATTAATAATATGAGTTGTTATCAGTGTTTGATTCTTTTCTACTAGTGCTCACTTCACAGTCTAACACAATTACGTGTTTATTCAAATGATTAAATGAAACCGCATACTGTAATCCCTACATAAGCCATGCTTTAGTGAAGCTCTGAGTTTCCAGGAGAGGCTTCTCACAGTTATCTTGCCACGCGGCTCAGCGAGGAAGAATAATTGAGATCGATATGCTACGTTAACAACAGAGTCATAACAATTTCATTATAATGATGCCTGCTGGACAAGAGGCCTCCATACACCATGTATCAGCTATAGTTATACACAGGGGAATAAAACATGTAGCCAGACCAGTCAAACATATAAAAACATATGGACCATCAATAGCTGTAAGACCATTATTGGAAAATGCTGGTGGGGCCAATTCTCCTGTCTAATTGAAAGTCCATCCTGGGAATTACCTGACAGGAAAGGTGTGACGTCAGAGAGGCTTTTTTAGAAGCCTAGAGACATTTTAATTGGGGTTTTCTTTGAGATCAGAGTTGCAAGGTGAAATGCATCAATGGATGCCTTAATACGACATCTGTGAAGGATGCATTAACAAATCACTATCTAGATGCCACCATATGACATTTTAAAAAATAACTACAAAAACACTTTTACTGGATAATTTTTATTCAGTATCTTAGATTTTCAGAAAAGGATACATCAAACATGAAGACAGTGCCAAGAAAATACCATAAAATCTGCTAGCTTTGATTCACAAAGTACACCACCAGAGTCACCTGAGTAATTTTCTTTAGTGACTACATTGCAAATATTGTTTAGAGGGATTGTATACTAGATATCTATAGTTAATGATAGTTTTTAATTTTGGTGGCTCCAAGGCTTCTAAAAACTAATTTTTGACTGTGAAAAACTTGATCAAACTTTTTGAAGTTGTTTTTTAAACCATAGCTGACTGAGAATGTCATGTTGCTTAAGCAAAATTAAATGTGAAGACCTTGGAAGAGATGGCTGCAGTATTTCGGGAATCCATGGTCTATGAATATTATATTAATTGCAGATAATGACTGGAAAATTATTTTTCTCATAATTTTTTCATGCCAAAATGCCATATATATGCCTCCTATTATGATTTTTATATATTTTAAAACTACCCTATTTGCCTATATGTATCAGTATAAACAAAGGATACTCATTCCCAAGATATTTCTAATGAAATTATAGTGCCTCTACATATCATTATGAAGACATATTTAGATATATCCATCAGAAATCTTGCCAAAAGCAAGCAAAAGGTCTCTCTAATGTAGAAAATGCCTCTAATAAAAAAAATACATGAAAACATCAATCAAAGAGGTCAAGCAGGAATTGCCTTGTTGCATGCTAAACCTACATCAGTTCAAATTAAACACTCTGTAAGATTAGAAATAGTGCCCATATTAATTTTTATTTCCCATTTAATCATTTTACTTGTCCATGCAGCCATCTCTCTCTATATATATATATCTATGATATCATTTGCCACTCGAAAAAAAAAAAAGAGATGCTATGTGGAACATTGGCCATAGATCAACCCATACATTAATCTGCACTTCACCTCTCTGTAGAGTCTTCCACAAGACTGCATTACAATATGCTATAAAACCATCATAACATATTCTAATCTTACCCTCTACCAGGGTGAGTGATAGATTTTTTACAGATATTCACAGATATGTCTCTAGCTAGATAGATGGTCATTTTCAGCTAAACCCACCCTGTTGAGGAATCCCATGTGGGAGCAATTATCTCTGCCCACGCGCCAAAGGCTTTGTACTTGCTCTGCATGAGCTTTGCTTCACAACCAAGTGATAACTGCTCGTTACGCAACCAGTCTAAGGCTTTTTTATCTGTCACAGAAGAGCAAGTGATTGAAATCAGAGTAATTAACTGTCTTGATTGCTGTCACGCTGTGACGTTATTAAGTGCGGGACTGTTTTGATTGCGGGATGTTGGTGAACGAAAAACGTGCGTGAGAACAGTCTGGACTTTGACAGTGAAAAACTGTATTTGAGACGCTGGTGAACGCAACACGTGAGTGTGAACAGTTTGAACTTTGACATTGAAAAAAAACTATTTGAGACGCTGGAGAACGCAACACGTGAGTGTGAACAGTTTGAACTTTGACATTGAAAAAAAACTATTTGAGACGCTGGAGAACGCAACACGTGAGTGTGAACAGTTTGAACTTTGACAGTGCAAAAACTGTATCTTAGGACCTGGATTGTTTGAAACCTGACTTAACTCACTATGAAAGGCAGCAGCACAGAATCTCAGCCTCAAGTGGAAAACTGCGCTTCGATAGATGGCAGTTAAACAGATATAGACATAGAATATTATTTTCATAGTTGATACACTGTTGTTTGTGTTTTTTTTTATGTGCGGGCCGTGTTGGACCGTGTTGGACAACGCAGACTTAGACTGGACCTGCTAAGTGGCAGTGCCTGAGCAGTTATGTAAATGATTATCAGCCATGTAATCAGCCTTGAGATTCCTCAACAGGGTGAGTTCAGCTGTAAATGACTATCTATCTAGCTAAAGACATATCTGTGAATATCTGTAAAAAAATCTATCACTCGCCCTGGTAGAGGGTATTCTAATCTGGTTCGCCCGCAAAATATTACTCTGCTGAAATAAGAGCTCTTGGGTCCTCGGATCAACAAACATGAAGACTTCACTATAAAGTTCTTCCTTATAAAACAACTGAATCTTCACAGGCCTATGGCCAGCAATTGAAATGAGGGGGTTCTTTTTTGGAAAAAGTGGACCTTTGACCATGAAATCTTCATGATTCTAAATCAAAATTAGCCCAGAGCAGACCTTTTCCCAGCAAAAGGGTGGTTCATTGGACCTCCCCCCCCCCCTCCCCCTCTTTAAAATACTGCTTGACACTGGTTACAAACCTTCTCTGTCAAGTTTCCTACATATCCCAGGTAGAGGCGGATGGCTTCCACAATGGTCATCACAACCAGCACCGCTATCAGGATAATCTGGTACAAGGTGTCCAAGGCTAAGTACTGGTATGATTTGGAAAAAAAAAAACAAACAAATTTTAAATTGAGGAGGCTTCCTCATATTTCACAAACACCATTTCTACCATAGCGATTTTGATAAAAATGGTAAGACAAAATCTACTCACCATATGAGTAAAAAATATGAAAAAAAAATTGGTGATAATCCAGCTTGCTTTCAGGAGGTAGTGTCCCACTTCAATCAAAATAACAACAATTTAACAAAGCTTTCATTAAAGGATGAATTACGTATTTATTACATGTTACATTTTGAACATTAGTCCCTGTCGTAAGAAAGTACTCAAGCTAATATGAAAGAGCCTGCTAAAAGCAGATGAAGACTTTTATATCAATCAACATGAAAAACTGGTTTGTTTGTGTTTGGAATGTTAGGCCAGGTTCAAATAAGGAAATTTACATTTGAAACATTGTTTCTAGATGGATACAAAACTAATTCTAATGGTACTACCATCTAATGGTCACATGTTGCTGTCAACGGAGGCTCCACTTCAAATGCCATTTAAATTGCACATGCAGTTTAGGAGTAATGACAAAATTATCCTTGTTGAAAATTGCTATGTTAACCAATTTTGTGTGACATCTGTTGGCTTTCTTTCACAAGGAAAAAATAAGAGATGAAAACCATACAAGGCCCCAAAACATGTTGTGTTAATCTTATTTTGCACCAAAATGTCACACTTCTAAACCCGACCAGTAGTGTGTATTCATGTAATTTGACAAGACTGTAATGGAATTTGTTCTTGACCTTTAATAACATGGCCACTCAGATACCCCTAGTAAACACCATCATCGCCATGTTCTTAAATATTCAATAAAGCTTTTCCAAGTTGCCTCAGATATTAATAGAGGAAATCCATCTTGGTCTCTGTGCTTAAACTATAGCCTAAGTACTCAAAATGAGACCTGATCAGATCAATATCTGTAATGTGCTGAGCTGAAGATTTAAAGAACAGATCGGTTGGGTTTATGTCATCAGAATGGCATTCAAACCAGGTCAAACAAACAAACAAAAATATTATCCTAACTTCAGGAGGTACACAAATGGAATGGCAGCTCCCTGCTTTGTACATTAGTCTTTATTAACCTACATTTACACACCACAACTAGTGCGGACTGATTAACTTAAAAGTACATTACACTTATTTGGTTAGTCTAAGAACAGTTATGAATGCAACCCAGGCCCATAGTCAGCAATTTCAAAGGAAGGGGAGGAAGGGGATGAGGGATGGTTCATTTCCTGGAAAATTAGACCTTCCACCATGAAATCTTCATGTGCCAGAATCAATTTCACCATGAGCAGACCTTTTCCTGGCAAATAGGGCAGTTTGTTCGGACAACAGGCCTCCAGCCCAAGTCATCACCCCTGATACACTGTGCCATTATTGTGTATTGGATTATGCCCCAAGAACACCGAAAAACCTATACCTAGGAACAATATACACACCTTTATTCTATTCCTTCAGAATATTTGATGTTATATCATTTAAATGGTTCAGCTATCATTAAAAAATACGACACATTTTTGCTTGAGACCATTTTCCAGTTCCCACTGTAAGTTTCATTTGAAAATCTTGTCTAAAAATCAAGATACCTTTCTTCAAATCAGAAAATACCATTATCCTATTTCAGAATCACTACAATTCAAAAAAAGAGAGAAGACTTAAAACAACAGCTAGTTGATGTTATTTTAGATCATAGAAGAAAACTTTAAAAAATCAACAACAGTTCATGCACTGTTGAATTCTTCGACAGCTTGTCATGCAGCAACCTTGATGTATGTGCTCATTAGGGTTTCCCAGTAAGGGTATTCAATAGAAATGGATAACACTGGATTATAATCAATATTTCAAAGACCTTAAGCTGCATGCATATTATGTTAGCAAATGGACTGAAATAGCAAGTTTTCTCAGTGGACATGTATGATGTGTGTACACATTTCCACCTAATTAACTAGTATCATAATCAACTATTAATTTGCAGCTACACCAGTTTAACATTTTGTGTAGGCTAATCAATCAGATTAAACATTTCCATCCTCCTATTTATTTGACTACTCTGCATCAAAATATTCTTGTACAATGGAAGATGTCTAGAACAAAATACTAAAACAAAATACAAAATTATTTATGATCATGACTAAGTATGCAAAAACAATAAAAACATTATTTTAACTATATATCAGATGGGCATGAGTGCTTATGCTCAGGTCTAAGTTATGGTTCAGAATAATTAAAATGAATGAATAAATGAACAAGTGAGTAGGTCGACAAAGGAAGTTCATTATGACATATAATGTAATTACCAGTAATTATTATCCATTTTAAAATATCAAATTTTCCTACAATTGGTATTCTCACGTGCACTTTTTCTCTTCACTTTAATCACTCTCTTATAGTGCATATATACAATCCAACTCAAAGTGACAAGAATAAATATTATCACTTTTGTGTATTAAATGACAAAAAAGCTCATTCCAAACAAATGTCATATATTATAACTTTGAGTGTCACAGTATGTGCCAGTGCTTACCTTAGCCTCCAGCATGACAACAGCAGTGACCAGCCAGATGGGATAATAAAACACATTGAAGTATAGAGACATCTGCAGTGGGAGGTTGGACATATATTCATTACCTGTTAAAAAATAATGTTGATAAATTATGTCCTGACATTTTTATGTTGTTTAAGGGATGTCATTACCTTTTTTATAACACAACTTTATAAATTTATCTATCCTCTGTCATTCATTCACTTATTTTTCTATCCTCATTATTTTTTTTCTTCTCTTTAGAAATATAATTATCTACCTCAAGAAGAAAATAATATTATAATTAACAAAAATATAAAATTCTTTGCACATATCAGTTGACATGTCTGCATTTCTCTTCAGTGGCAAACTTTGACTGTTTCTTATCTTGGCATTAAATGTAAAAAAAAAAATACTTTGAAAAATTCTTGATAAATATTAATTATTGACAACTAACAGAAGTTTTAATTTTCAGTTAAATTTATCTCAGGTGTCAACAAGTTCCATTCTATGATACGGATGTATGTTATGACAAACAATATAACACCATGCAAAAAAGTGTTATATAAAATCCCACTTGTACTCAGCACAGTGAACCACTGAAGGTTTGCAGATTTCAAGCAAAACAATTTCACCAACATATGACAGTACTAGTAATGTGTTAGAGAAGCAAACTGATTGACCGGATAAAACAAACCAACCAACGCTCGATAAGAAAATTTGCATCGACTATATACTGCGACCACAACTCAATAAATAATCATAAATAAAATATCATGAGGATATCTTCAAATTATCAAATAATTTGTTTGAAAACAACCTTCTACCGAACCATTTCCATTAGGCATTACTTAAGTCAACGTAAAGAGAGTTGTTTGATAACAAATAAGGGTCCATTTCAAACCGCTTTAGACACACTGTGCTTGTTTACCTGAGTTCAATATATGATGTTGCTGGCCATCTTTTGAAGCTCTGGAAACGGGAAAAACAACATCAGTCACTTGTGTGACGGCCCTTCTCATGGTTGCCGCCATGTTGCTGGTGTCACGTGATGTAAACATTTACGACAGCCTTTGTTTCGGGATGTTTCAGATCATTATTGACACCAAAAGATGCTTATTTGTAAAAATATTATTCCCTTTTATTGCAGACAAACATAATCTACAATGCATTAACTCTGCTTCATTACGCTGTCGTTGCTTTCGTAGAATACTCTCGCGAGATCTCGTGATTATCGAGATCTTACAACGCTCCACATTCGAACTTGTGAATATCTGTCTATCTTTGTTATTATTATGTTTTTGCATTCATAAAAGCTTTAAAATACAGTAAGTATTACGTTATCGGATTAATACTCGAAATTGTTATTCGATTTAGATGCTTGGCTTTTCAAAAAGTTTGGAAATTTCAAAAAGATTCCAAAATCTACACCTCTAAATCTAAAAATACAACTTTTTTCCAGGTAGATCTAAGTAGCATTCTTATTGAGAACCTTGGAACAAATCTTTAGTATACATATATAATAGATTCACGAACTATTAAGACGTTCCTCTAGAGACAGAAACTGATGCTTAAATGAAGATAAATTATGTGTACTCTATTTCTAAACACCGATTGAATCTCTAAAATTGTTTTTCTGAATTTATTTTTATTACAGTGTATCAAGAAGTATAAAAGATAACCATAACGATGTTCTCCCAAACATCAGCATGTGTTGATAAGGAAAATATTACAGCTGCTGAAGTAAGTTTTAAAACAGTAATGTATCTTGGTAAATATGTACTATAGTACTTGTAATACTATAGCTTGATGTTCTGTTACATGACATTCTTTGTCGTGTGGAAATCAAAATGACATGCTTTTAAATAAAGATTAAATGGTCACTTTTTATTGTTGTAATAATTATTTTTTACTTATATCTAAAGTAATACCCTTGAATAATTGTTATATCAATAAATAAGTATTGTACTTTTAAAATTTCTCTAAAATGTAACTGTTACGTAATAATTCTAAAAAAAAAAATTGATAAAAATAAGCTGAAAAGTTTATGGCACAGACTTCTTCAGAGACATAATAATATAATTCGTCATATTTTATCCAGGCTGTTCAAACCAAAAATATCTTTGAAACACCTTCACGAACACCTTTGCATGATGTAAATGGTTCTACTGCTGAAAGAAGATACTTGACTTTAAAGGGCTCTTTCACCCCATGCAGCAAGGCACAAACCCCTAGCATAGCACCAGGGAAAACTGCTAAAACTCCAGTAAGATCCCTAAAAAGGTTAGTTATGTACATCAGTATATTTTTGACAGGTACTGGAAATTATCTGATTTTTTGAAACCCTTTATAATTTTTTGTCAGCCTTTATAAATGCGTGATTTATAAAATTTAAAATTTATTAAATACGTGTTTAAAATGCGTGAAAATTTTTTAGAGCTAAAACATTTTACGTAAAATGCT